>JAHDVE020001542.1:387500-472852 GCA_022606495.2 Halesus radiatus | reverse complement strand
TATGGATTGTTCTTTGGACAACTTTTTCTTAGAGCCAATCGAGTTCAGTCCTCCATTAAGAGAGTTGCCTGCATTCACCCTTCTTTCAATATCCCTATCAATCTTTCCATCTCTCATAAACATTCCGTCTCAGGCTATTCCAGTTGTCTGGATAGGTGATGATGGTGGGTGGGGTCTTGGTAAGGCGGGGGCGGACTGGGGAAGGCGTGGAGGGGTCTTCTTCTTGTTCGTCGGTGGTGATGGTGTCGGAGATGGTGCTGGAAGCAGGGGTCAGGGTGATGAAGCGGTTGTGAGTCGAGGTTGTTGGAGAGGATGTGCGAGGAAAGGTGAAGGCTTTACGTTTTTTGTTTGAGGTGGCGGTCATCCAGAGAACCAATATTTATTTTCCATATTATTCCGACCCGATTCCCTTAAAAATTATAACATAATGTAATTAATCAACATAGCCGCGGCGGGCACATACCGCCACTTGAACAATATTTCATAGTTTGCACAAATGTTTGGCTAGCGGGGCCTGACCAGTCATGCAATTCAGATATTTATTTTGCGCTGATTCCGGCCCCATACAAGTGCCGTTAAAATATACTAAAATAGTCTTATAAACTATACACAATATTATCAATTTTTCTCACAATACAATTATACAATTAAAACTAAAGAGGCGGCAAGGCGTCCGATACAGTTTTCGTACTGTCTCTTTCAAACACCGTGACTTTAGATTTACTTAATCTGATTTAGCAATCAGCACCACATCATCAGCATACAACAGGCAACACACTTGCATATTACTCATTTTCGCGCCCAAGTGCACCACTTTCAATTCTTGTATACATTTATCCACGTACAGATTGAATAACTACGGTGATATTACTGAGCTTTATTTAACACCTTTTGTGATGTCAAACTCCATAAAATCAACATTTGCCCTAAAACATGTAACGTTTCCCTCGTACGGAGATGCGATTGGCTGTATAAGATTAATTTATTATTGATTAATGTTAAATCGGCCTTATAGGGATTCTTACTGAAGCTGTTTATTTTTATTTCGTCGGTTGAAATAGTGGTTTCAGCACGCACACGCCTCATTTTAAAAACAAAACGATGTTTTCTAGAAAAGCACTGAATTTCAAATTAAATGCATGAATGTACTTAAGAATTAACAAGAAATTAATTTCATGAAATATAATAAATTAATGACTAACCTAATCAATGTCACCTTTCACCAACAATTTTTGAAGCAAACTAATCATACAATAATAGCAACACGCATACGCTTTTCCATTGTGTTTTTTTGCTTGTTTTTTTTTTTTAACTCTATTCAATTCAATTCAATTCTTTATTCCCTTCAAAATTTTTACAAAATTAACATTTTAAGGCATTTTTAAAGATATATCATTAAATATTACAGGATGGTACAACATCCGAAATAATTACTTATAAAAAATAATCAGAATTTAAAGAAAGAATGTAGACATTTATAATATCAGTAAATTGCAGACATCACATATTGGTCTTATAAAATTAGGAACAACGCTTTCTTTTTAAACGCAGTTTCATTGATACTAAATATGTCGACATCCGAAGTGATTCTATTTAAAAGCAAGATTGCCCTCCCCATTGGCATGACCATTGGCAAGTTGGTCCTGCAGGCCGGGAGATTAAACAGTCTATGCTGTCGGTAACGAAGATAACCATCGGGAACCTAGAAATTAATGCTCTCCATGACAGCCGCGTTTTCGAACCATCCACGAATCAGCACAGAGAGATGGGTAAAAATGTGTACATTCCTTTTGACCCGAAGATGGTTTATTCCGAGCACACCTAAGAGAAAGTCGGTAGGAAAGAGCCACGGGTGGTAGCCATACTCTCACAGGTAGAGAAATCTTAAAAAAATTCTCTATTTACATGTTAAATAAATTAGGTTTTTTGAATTACTTATATTGTTTCATGTTTGCACTTAAAAATAATATACAGTATAGGAAACTCATAGGGACTGCTGAAATATGCGATGGCCGCGCAGAGAGACAAAAGGCCCCCTTTAGTCTGGCCGCCTAGGTGCGCCGCACATATTGGACACATGGATGCAACGGCCCTGACAGCGGCAGCCAAAAACGTCAAGAAGCCAAAAATGCAAAGCAAAGAGTTTCCCACTTAAATTGACATACCAACGAGTGTTATGCAGGCAGAGGCTCAAGAAAACAACCGAGATATTATTAGATGGTTCTGTAGTCTTCATTATTATAGGTGACTTTACGATGCAATCGTATTATTAAGTGATAATGAGAGATTCATTGGAGTACTTTAAACTTTATTCTACATCTTTAGTGGAGCGGTATATTGCACTTATATTAATACTTTTGTAGAGTACAACTGTTCATTTTATAAATGCGTTCCACAGTTTTTCAAAATAATTTAGTGAATAAAATAAGATTTTCCGAACAATTGTACATTTAATCAAATAATACACTTTAATATTATTATCACATTGTCTTACCATCCATTACGAAATGTTTAAAAATAAATTTTTTCAATATTAATTACATACAATGGGAACTTGTACCCACTACGCCACTGTAAGTACCTTGTCAGCAGGAGTTTAGTTCAACAATATTTTATAATACAACATCAAATAACAATCATCATACAAATGAAGCGCAATAATATAGGTGCATGCATGTTGTGATCAATGTACACAAGTCATAGAAAAAAAAAATTAAAACATTTGAAAACAGCATATGAGTTTCGTTATAGAGATACTAGAAACCAATTACATAATATCTATTTAAATAGTATTATAAAAAAATCGAAATATCGAAATAATCGAATAAATCGAAATAATAAAAAAAAAATTAAAAATTAAAAAAAACAGTAGTACAGTTTTGTTACAGTGAGGATAGACTTAATATAAGAGTAGCACTTAAATAATTTTACCCACCCAGCCTACCCGGTCCGACCCGAAAACCGTCCCCGGATATGCCGCAACCTGAGCCCGACAGTCACCCAGTCTACCAACGAGCTTGCATCAACCGGTCCTACCCTAATGCCGTCCCCGGATATGCCGCAACCTGAGCCCGACAGCTACCCAGCCTATCTACGAGCTTGCATCGACCGGTCCGACCCTAATGCCGTCCCGGATACGCAACAAACCTCGCTCATATGACAGCTGACACCATCTCAAGCGATAAAACATTCTAGCCGGTGCTACAAATCAAGTACGCTCCGGGCGACAACATTCCCATTTTGAAACTATCAAAAACCTTTCTCAGGAGGCGAAATCACAATAGTGATGCGTCCCTGTGTGCCGGTGCCTAAATATTTACACTCTCTCGTGCGTTATATTCGTTAAGATAAGAAATATTTTAAATGTGAAAATAACCATAAATGTGTACAATGCCCTTGTTCACTCTTTGCTTATCTACGGCATTGTTGGTTGGGGAGGATCTTATAAAAAATCATTAAAAGTTTCACAAAAAATCATCATAAAAGCAATAATTAAAAAAAAATCCACCTTCTTAACGAAATCATTTTTTACCCTTTTTCCAGTACCAAATTTTGAAGATATATTTAAGCATGTTTCTATTATAAAAATGTGTAAATATAAAAATCTTAAATAAAACTAGGAAAATTACAAACTTATGAGAAATGAAAATCAATTAATAACAACTTATTTTAAAACAACTCGAATGCAAAATCATTATGTTTAAATAACTATAATCATCCCCCCATTGAAATGCGCTGTATTAATGACCAACCAGAATAATTAATAATATTAAAGCGTTCTTCATAAAAAACCGACATACGTAAATATTTCAAACAAAACATTTTATAAATAGAAGCAAATTAAAAATTATGTGACTACCAAATTACTAATCGTGGCTCCCTTGTCAGACAGAGCTCCTCTTTTCTGATAAGGTATACTACCAAGAATACCCTTTAATTAAATATGTTTTGTATATTACTTATAATGCAACTTATACGACATAAAATTATATTTATTTGAAGTAATTTGATGTGTTTTCTGTCATATCTTAGTTAATAGGCTACAGCAAAGTGAATTCTAGTCCGCCTCAGCACAGGACCCCCCAGTGGGGACGACTACGAAAAAACACTAAAAATCAATAAGTCAACAAAAAATTATAATAATTAGTATACCAATTTTTATTTTATGGTAAACTGTTATTCTGTAAACATTTTTATATTAACATTATGTTTTGTTATTTCGTGGGCTTATTCATATAGTCGCTGGAAATAATTTTCCTCAGGGTCTCCTATGTGAGGTTATTGTAAAAAATATATGTAATTTAATTTATTTTTATTATTACATTATTTAAATTATTTACAAAAAATAAAATAAATTTAATCTATCCGGTATATTATATATAATAAAATAAAATTACAATGTGGAATTTTTCGGTCCATTATCTGTAAAAATTGGAAGCGACTTAAATATAGCTTTTAGAACCAATAATAATATAGGAACCAGCCTAAAAAACCAAAAAAATAAAATAAAATCCTAAAATTCATGATAGTGGCATATATGAATTAAAATGTGACTATGCCGACTGCAATGGGCAGACGGGAAGGGCTTTCTCAACTAGATTCAAAGAACATATGCGATGTTATAATAATAAAACCACTCTTAGTGAATAATCACGCCCGCTTGACAAAAACGAGCCTAAACCGTTGCATGTAGAAAGAAAGGGTCTTCGATTAATTTTATTTGAGCAAATAGAAATTAATAAACGAACGAATGACACTATGATACTAACTGATACGTTGGGGGTCAGTGATATGGGATAAGCCCTCACTCTAAGGCGGCAGTGTTGAGATTACAGGTTAGGTTAAACTCACCTTGAGGCCAGACGCGGGCGGCTGACTTCGGGGTTACCTGGGTAGCTCGGTAGATGGAACAAGTCATCTGTTTTCTGCAAGGTTGTGAGTCGGCGTGTCAGCCTCATACCGGTTCAGGTGAAAAAGGTACTCAACTACCAAATGAAAAGATATGTGTTTCTAGCCATGGTTTATTACAGGATGGCGATCACAGTTCATGCATAAGGGGATTATACTTTAACATTGGACGTTCACATAATCTAAAATTCTCACTCTCTGGTACGACTAAAATCGGGCAAGTTATTCTAAAACACAGTTAATTACAGCACAGCAAAAAGAGGTTTAAAATACAGCTTACGTTGGGGCATTGGTCTGGAGTTGAGGGAGCTCCAGGCATTAACGTTGTCATCATATTAGTTCACAAACCCGGTTCACTATTTAGGGACCGCATAGGTAAACGGTTAACCGTAGTTAGGGCTTTTGAAAGGTGTCTGCAATTTAGGGTTTCACGGTTATACACAGCAAAATAATAACGTGCATTCTGAGCACGCTGCGGTAACAGACGCCATTGCAAGTAGCGTAAGTGCACCGAGGACTTTCACACATCGACCGTGAGAGATCAGGTCCGGGGTTTCTGCAGGTGGGGGGCGATCGTTTCCCGGAACGACGGTTTTATCCGTTGAGTCTAGCTTGATCCTGCGCAATGCGGAGAGCGTGGGTAGGAATTAGTGATGTTAGGCGTAATTAGTGATGTCTAAGCCCTTTTTATAACATAACAAGTAGTATAAAATTAATTAATAAAGTAAAATAAAATTACATATTCACCGCTTCTCAATATGTTCTTACTACCAAAACAATAAAATACATTTAAATAAATCTTTTAAGAAAACATCGTTATTTAATTATGACGAAAACAGATTATAAATGTAAAATCTCACACAACAGAGAATTTTAATTATTTTCTAAATAAATCGGTTTTAAAGATAATAAATAATTATTTTAAACACCAGTTCACATTAGAATTAGGTGGGGGTAAATAAAATCAGAGTTATATATATATATATATATATAAATATATATAACTCTTCAAAATGTGGATCAACCGCAGTTTGAAAATGGCCTTGAACCCCAAAACAGCTGTCACAATAATAAAAACTTAAATACCTTAAGAATTTAATAATAACATTATTTTTTGATTTACATTGAATTTAATTTTTTTTCAGAAGATTCATTTTGTGGGGTCATTATTAATAAATGAATTAAAAATTACTTTATAATCACCACTTTATTAATATATACATATCAGCATATTTCGAAAGCGATGCTTTCGTCATCAGGAATATACAGAATACTAAAAATAATAATGTCCAGTATAGACAAATGATAAACATAGAACACAATAATGTAAGAATAGACAAATTATAAACATAAACAAAAATTGATTAAAGTAGGTAATAATTAATCAAAAATGTTAATAAAAAAATTATTACTTTGTTGCGTTCTGTGTTTATCGTTTGTCTATACTTGATATAGTGATGATTACAAAGTAATTTTTGATTAATTTATTAAACAAATTAACCGGAGTTCTACGAATTTAACACAAAAACAATTAATTTGCTTCTTTGATAAAATTCTTCAAACTTTGGAATTAACCAAGCCCGCGCTGCCACAAGGATCAACCGATTCAAATCGAAATGATTATAATGTCATTAGATTCCCGTACTCAAATCGTTAGTCAATTTGCTTTTATTGTAGAACAGCATGCTCAGTTCCCAGTAACTCGCGAAGGTAGGAATAATTGTCCAAGGCAGTCGTGAGCCATTCCCGAATAAATGCTGAAACTTTACATAATGAACGTGTGGGAATATCCGATAGTCTTTATCCTCCTAAACCTTTATGAATTATTTTCAATTGACTATTTAAATATACAGTTGAGAAGCCACTTTGGGGATATCACACGGATATGGAAACTGCAATAGAACCTCCGTTTCGGAGCTTTAATTCATTGTGTTTTTAACCGGAAGCTTATAAAAGCCTTTTATGTTGAAATATTTCAAAAGATTTCGTACCCCTTTAATAAAAAAAACCTATGTGTTGGCTGAATTTAATTTACTTTAAGCTTGAGGAATTTTCGGTTTTCTAATTACATGGGAATTTTAGCAATGATTTATGTGACCGTAAAATTTTTAGCAAAATAACAATACGATTGTAAACCTGCCTGGTATTATAGTTAAATCCACGGATTTGGGTACGATCCGGGGCAAATAATACTTAGAGATGTCCTAATCTGCAAGGGGAAGAAACAAAAATAAATAAGATAAGCGAGGGGCGAGCTAGGCGTGCCGCCAATATAAGTAAAATAGCGAATTTAAAAAGGTTCGGCTTGTTTGCAAAAATGAAGTATTTGGTTTGACGCTTTTTATGAACGTTTTGTAATTTGCTTCCTGCAGTAAAAGTCACAAGAAACAAACGGATGGCAGTGAATTTAAAGCTGGTTCCAAAATGGGTGTCACGTGACTTCTGCCTCCAGTCGTCGGAATCGTTCTTATGGCAAGTTTATTATTTCTGACGTCAGTGGATCGTATGGTTAAAAACACGTAAAATAGTAAATTCGTACCAAGTTACACTATTTTACATATAATTTTCAAATTTAAAAAAATAATAATTTTTTATTTTTAAAAGTGACAGTGATTCCAAAAAAAAAATTGTTTCATTTCTATATGGAGAATATGTTAAGTATCTGGAGTTGGTGACATCTCAACCTTCTTCTTACACATCTTTTTACACTTTCCCAGTTGCTTCCGCCTCGCAACAGTAGTCGAACGTAGACTTTTGCTTGGTATTCACTGTTTTTATTTTTCTTAAAAAAATTTTATAAACTACAGAAGTTCCTTTACTAACAAACAATAATTGAAAGCCCGGAACATGTAAAGCTATAAATATAATTTATTCTACGTAGTAAAAATATTCAATTAATGAGACGATTTCCTTATTTACTTTAGGCCTATGCTTTAGTTCCATCCAGTCCAAATAAATTACCTAATAGAAATATGGGGAAATTATACATTACATACTTAAAAATTAAAAATAATACAGAATAAAGTTATAAAAATATTTTTCTATTTTAACTAAGACACTCCCACAACAAAACTATACTAAGAAATGAACTTGCCGAAAATCATAAAACTGAGCGAATATCATATATGTCTATTAATCTACAAAATGGACTTATACACACGAACACAGCATTTATAAAAAACATACACATAAAACGTACACGAGCACTACACAAGACAACATAATAAATTGTACACGAATACAGTAAAGACTGAAAAGGTAAAAGAAACATAGGCCATGAGGGTGTATATATACAATCTCTTATCCGATAGACTGAAAACGGAGTATCGAATAAGAATATTTAAAAGAAAGTTCAATCTCAAAATAAGTGTGCAAACTAACAACGTATAATATAAAATAATAATACATAAGATGAAAATTATATGTACAATAGGAATAATATGTAAGGTAAATAAATAATATAATGCAATATTAAATAATATGATATATAAATAAATATTAAAATATGTTGGAATAATATGTATGTATGTGGTTAAAGTAATATGCATGCAGTGATGTTAACTTCTTTTAACTTTATTAATAATAAAAAAAAAAAAAATTAAAATAATAGTTAGCATTTCATTTTGAAAAGCAGTTAGTAATAAGGACTTTACGAGACGTGTAGGCCCATACAAGGGAGTGTAAATATTTAGGCACTGGCACACGGGGATGCATCACTATTGTGATTCGCTAGTCCTTCTGAGAAAGGTGTTTGGTAGTTTCCAAATGGGGATGTCGTCGCCCGGAGCGAAATTGATTTGTGGCACCGGCCAGTATGGTCGATCGCTTGAGGTGGTATCAGCTGTCCTATGAGCGAGGTTTGCTGCACGGCTTAAGGTCGGACTGGTCGCTGCAAGCTACTGGGTAGGCTGGGTGGCTATTGGGCTCAGGTTGCGGCATATCCGGGGACAGCATTAAGGTCAGACCGGTCGCTGCAAGCTCGTAGGTAGGCTGGGTGGCAGTCGGGCTCAGATTGCGGCACATCCGGGGACGGCATTAGGGTCGGACCGGTTGCCGCAAGCTCGTGGGTAGGCTGGGCGGAGTGAAGATCTCTCACTTGGTGAGAATAGCAGGTCCGGGTAGATTGAAGATAAATGATGGTGGCCGATTTTCACGGTAGAGCAGCGTTACAGTGGAGATGTTACTTGGTCGGAGTCTTGAGCGAGAATCAATCCTTAGATAAAGGCTACCAAGTTGATTGCTCATACAATGATTTTTCGAAGGCTTTTGATACTGTAAATCATGACATCTTATTAAATAAACTGTCAATGATATGTTTTTCTTTACGGTTTCTAATATTCTTTGCCAGCTATTTTACTGGAAGAAAACAATTTGTATCGCATGGAATATTTTTGTCTAAATTATTTCCTGTGCTCTCTGGAGTTCCTCAGGGCTCTAATTTAGGCACCCTCCTCTTTTCTATTTTTATTAACGATATCGCAGAGAGCATTCTGCATTCTAGGTTTCTTCTTTTCGCTGATGACCTAAAACTGTTCTTAGAAATATTAACTTTAGAACACTGCAATCGACTCCAATCGGATATTGATAGAATCATTGATTGGAGTAAGAGAAATCAGATTGAGTTCAATATTTCTAAATGTTTCGTTCTTTCTTTCACAAGGGCGTATCATACTTGGTTTTACCGGTATAATATGAACGCCCGAAGTTTAAAACGTGTCTCCACTATGAAAGATCTTGGTATCGTGTTTGATAGTAGGCTGACATTTCATGCTCATATTGAAGTCACCTGTAGTACTTCATTAAAAATGCTGGGTTTCGTCCTACGTACTTCAAGGAATTTTAAAGACACTCGGGTTCTCATAATTTTATATAACTCGCTAGTAAGGAGTAGGCTTGAGAGTGGGTCGGTGGTTTGGAGCCCACATCGGGTGAAGTATTCCCTCATGTTGGAGAGAGTTCAGAAGAAATTTTTAAGATTTCTTTATTTGAGGGAATATGGCTACTACCCGTGGCTCTATCCTACCGACTTTCTCCTAGGTATGCTCGGAATGAACCATCTGCGGGTCAGAAGGGAGTACACATTGTGACACATTTCTTCAGACTGATTCGCGGATGGTTCGAAAATTCGGCTGTTATGGAGAACATTAATTTCTATGTTCCCGATGGTTATCTCCGTCACCGACAGCATAGACTGTTTTATCTCCCGGCCTGCAGGACCAACTTGCCAATGTTCTTGCTGGTGGGGAGGGCAATCTTGCTGTTAAATAGAATCACTTCGGATATCGACATATTTAGCATCAATGAAGCTGCATTTAAACGTAAAGCTTTGTTGCTACTTGTATAATGCCAGTATGCCTTGTATACAATTTACTGAGATTATTTATGTCTAACTTATTTTTTGTTTTAATTTTTATTATTTTTTATAAGTAATTATTTTTAATGTTGTACATCCTGTATCATCTTTAAAAATGCCTTAAAATGTAAATTTTGTAAAATTTAAAAAAAAAATAAGCAGTTGAATTGAATTGAATTGAATTGAATTGAATCAAGAGAACGTATCACGTGTATGGGTTTTTATAGGCCGTATGTTGGGTACACGGAGGTATTTTCGCAGGATTTTACTTGCAATTGTTGTTTTGGCGATTTGTTTGTTTCAGGGGTCGTTCAACTGACCTGTGTTATTTTGATAAAGTTTAGCAGATTATGACAATCTTGTTTGCCAACTCGGATCTGCCTCTACGAGTATATGACACGTTTGATACACGCAGGATTCAACTCGCCGTATTATTGTTTTGTTTACGTTTATGAACAGTTTGAGTTTATTTATCATATACACGTTTGATATAAGGACAATCTTTTCAACAAACTTTTTAATGAAGTTTAAAAGATATACATAGTATAACCACTTACCAAATAAACTCGTCAGGTTCGTGCCACTGCAGCCTGTATACACATAGCTTTATTCATCACCCACATTTTATGATAGCTAAAAAAATTCTAAATTCAAATGATAATATTTTTTCCACTGACAATCTTCCAACGTCGCCGTTAACTCTGCTTCATTGATTACATTTACATCAAAAGATCATCCCTAAATGTTGCATCACTTGGCGCTGAAATATTCTGACAAAATCTGCCAGCCCCCCAATAACTCAAGGCTTAGGCTTGTAAATCATTTTTATAACGGTCATAATTTTAATAAGCGATATCAGCAGCGCTATATCGGGGTGAAGTATTAACATTTGTCAAAATTACAGCCGACCACTCGTTCTTGGGGACTAGACTCACATAGGTGGGCTAATGGGGATTTATGTTCTACCCCGGATATAAAACTGCCGTACATTGCAATAACCCTGTTATAAAAAAAGTTGATTTATCTTGAAAATGTTTTTTTTTTATGTGACCTCTCCCGACTGTTCAGAGCCTGTGGGATTATGATGTCCATGGCATCCCTAATTTGGGTATGTATAAGGCTGAAGGGAATGGGGAAGTGAATGAGGTGGAGAAGAGAAAGGTTAGGAAGTATCTGGCTATTCAGATTTGGTCACCAAACACGGTTAAAGCAACGATACGATTCTGAATGGTTGTCTTTCACTACGGCGATACTGAAAATATTTACCATTACTTTCGGCAAGCATGCTCCATGTTTGAAATACATATTTATCGTGATAATTATAACACGTATTCAAATTAATCCTTCCCTTCGATGTATTATACTTCATTTACACTTATTTTACGGGTTATATTGGAGTCACTGGTATCAGAATTAATAGACTTGCCCTAAGCACGATTTTGACGGTTAGAGGCAAATGTCATTTTGGCACCAGCTTAGTTTACCGCCGTCCAAGTTTGTTTTGCGTGTTTTGACTGAGATAAGCAAATTACAAAACATTTTAAAAAAGGGTCAAACTAAATACTCTAACAAAATACTCGGTTTTTGTAGTTGCTGTTTTACTTAAATTGGCGGCATGCCTAGCTCGCGCCCCACCTCCCTTATTCTGGTGTCTTCCCCTTGCGTGTAAGAGCATCTTTAAGCATTTTTGATCTGTCTTGGAAGTCAATAAACTTCTGACCTCTTTTTTGTCAGCAATACCGTCCGGCAGCAGCAAAACCAGCTCGGAAAAACCTCCTTGCTGCAACTCCCTTGCTGCAACTCCCTTGCTGCAACTCCCTTGCTGCAAATCCCTTGCTGCAGCTCCCTTGCTGCAACTCCCTTGCTGCAACTCCCTTGCTGCAACTC
This sequence comes from Halesus radiatus, assembly GCA_022606495.2. Classification (NCBI taxonomy): domain Eukaryota; kingdom Metazoa; phylum Arthropoda; class Insecta; order Trichoptera; family Limnephilidae; genus Halesus; species Halesus radiatus. Next base: position 460,704 of record JAHDVE020001542.1, on the reverse strand, counting down.
CCTTGCTGCAACTCCCTTGCTTCAACTCTCTTGCTGCAACTCCTTTTGCTGCAACTCCCTTGCTGCAACTCCCTTGCTGCAACTCCCTTGCTGCAACTCCCTTGCTGCAACTCCCTTGCTGCAACTCCCTTGCTGCAACTCCCTTGCTACAACTTCCTTGCGAACATTTCTAGAAACAATACGAGATCGGGATAACATAATGGCATTGCGATTAAAAAAAACCTTTGGCATTCGAATGGAGCAAAAAAAATGTATTTCTTTTCAACTTCACGAAAACTATACTAAGAACGGACGAAATCTTTAACAAACTTAACGTTATGTCAATAAAACAATTATACTCTAAAACAATACTACTTTACATGCATAAATACATAAAAACACTAGATAACAGAGTCAAAAACACATCTAACGAGGAACCACAAACACAACATTTTGACAAAAAACTTCTTATGCTATGGTACTAAACTCGTCAATAAAATCCCACTATCCTTTAAAAATCAAATAAAACGCCATATACGTTATACAGGGAGGTTTGAAATAGATAATATATTGACACCGAAACCGCACTTAAAACACCTCAACTTAAAATTGTTTTATTTTTTCAGCGATCACATCAATTTTTGTGAATGAAATCCCAAGAACGGAAAATCCTTGTGATGATATCATTATTTGTTATTTTCTTATAAAAAAGAAGATAATAAAATATTATTATTGTTTCGAACTTTTCTCTAAGTCAATTGTTTTATTTGTTTTTCCTTCGATCGATGCGTATTCTGGGACCAAATCCTAATGTACAGGTACTTTCCAACCTTTGTCTTTCCCATTTCCTCACCTTTTCCACTCCCTTAAATCTCACAGCACACCCTTATTGGGGATTTCATAGTCCCACTGGGTCGGAGCAGTTGGAATTATTGTGCGGTATTTACAAAAATATCAGTCCAGTCAACAACAGCACTTTTTCCTTAGAACAGAAAATTTAGATTGGTTACCTGACAGTTAACCCTCCGATAGTTGGCCCCCCGACAGTTGATCCTTCCGACAGTTGATCCCTCCGACAGTTGATCCCCTAAAAGATTATTTCTCTTGTACGTCCTCATTTGTAAAGTAAGTATGCAGAGAGGATATGCGGCCATATCAATCAAAATATCAATGTACCATTTGCAGAACACTTCCACTTAAGATGCCTGCAGATATAGGTACATCGATTTTTTTATGCGGCAATTTTTGTTATGTGGGGGATCAACTATCGGAGGGATCAATTGTCGGGGGGATCAACTGTCATGAAACCATTTAGATTGGTAGAATCCATTTTAGTAAAACAATATGGTAATGTTTTGTGCTAAATCGATATGGAGTTAACACTAAAGAGAGTTTCCTTGAAAATGAGATACAATTACATAATCTTAATAAGACAAGATTTTTTATAGTTGTTTTTTATTATTGTACAATAGATTATTCATCCATTTATAGTAAAAGATTTCTTATTTTAACTTTCTCAACATTTAGGAAGATATGTATACAAAAAAAAATTAAGATTACAAAAAGTAATTAAACATATCTGCTGTTTTAGAAATTTCAATCAATAGCATCATTTCTCTTGACATGCTATGCTGTGCTAGAATATATGTTCTGTCATGTGGTACTTTGAATAAGTCGTGGCGACGACTATGGCTGAAATTTTCAGGCGCGTATAAGCCATAACATTTACGCTATTTTGCTATTTCTTCCATTGTCTATTGAACAAATATGAAGGTCTCCATGATTGTATACATCCTCGATAGCTTCGGGTATCTTTAAACTTACTATTATTGTAGTCTATACTCACTGTAAAAAAATTGTACTACTATTTCATTTTTTTTAATTTCTCAATTTGTTTAATACTTTGATATTTTCATAATATTGTTTAAATCAATATTATGTAATTGGAATCTCTATAACAAAACTGTTATGCTCTTTTCATATTTTTTAAAGACATTTTTTCAATAACTTGTGTACATTGACCACAACAGGCATGCACCTATACTGTTCTATTATTGCGCTCCATTTGTATGATGATAGTTATTTATTGTTGTATATATATTTTTTTTTCCAACTGCTCCCAACCATCTGGATTCAGTGAGACTATGGCATCCCCGATTGGGGAAAGTTGTGTAGATGGAGGTATTGTGGAGGGGAAGGAGAAGGGAAAGAGGAAAGTGGGGAAATACCTGGCAATTCATATATGGTAATATACTGTTGTTGAACTAAACTCTTGCTGACAAGCTACTTGCAGTGGGCACAAGTTCCCATTGTATGTAATTAATAATATACAATAAATAAAAGTAAAAAATTAAAATATTTCAATAGAACTGGGGTATCAATGAAGTTATGTAGAATATTTAAAATAAATATTAAAGATTTGCACAGCATCTGGTTTCTAGGTTTATTTCACAATAAATATGGTGAATAACCCTTTTTGAGTTATTCATCAACATGTCACAATAAACGTACATATTAGTGAGTATGCCGTGTGTACATGTACAAATATGTGAGGGTTAAAGACGTTTTAGGGGTTCAATGAATTGTCTGCGAGGTACCAAACAATACTCTCCATGGGAAGCCTCAGAGATCAACCTGTTATTGCAGAATATCCCGATGCCTGATTATATTTCCCACAAATACGATTTCTATTTACAGATCACATTAATTATAAACTCGGTATTTCCATTGAAAGCATTATCTATAATTACTTGATGAAAAAACTAAATTTATTAAATCTCTCTGATCGAAGAATTATTTCCGACTTGATATTTAAGTTCAAAATCGTAAATCGTATGGACAGCCCTGATTTAATCAACCTCATTCAATTTCATATACACGTGCCTACGAGAGCAACTCGTTCCAAAACCCTATTTGAATGTAACAACACCGGAACTGAGCATTACAAACACTCGCCAGCATAAAGGTGTAATAATAATAATAATTGGATTACTTCTATAGCGCCGTTTTCGTGGGAAAATCACCTCAAGGGCGGATTATAACATAAGGGGATAACATCTACAACCGTGAATAACATTCAAACGAAGGAATTGGTGAATTTACTTCGGAAATTAAAAGTCTGTCTATGTCCTGCAATTTTGGGACGTTTTTAGATCAAGCCCTAAGAGATAAATTAGTGTGCGGTTTAAAAAATGAAGGAATGACAAGGAGATTATTATCTGAAGATGATTCATTGACTTTCGAGAATGCGGAAAATATAGTCAAGAATATGGAAGCTGTAAATAATAGTTCAGCCCAAAGTCTACACAGAGAATAACATACAACAGAAGTCATTGAAAGTTATCGAAGTCAACAAATCACGTCATAATTCAAATTCATCCAAGGGTCACACTCCACGTCAACAAAGTCAAAGTTCAAGTCGGAAAAGTCATCAAGGTCAAAAAAGTTCAAGTTCGTCAGGTCGTCAGTCTTCATCTCCATCAGTCTAGAAAAATCATCAACCAGAGTCATGTACGTCAAGGAATTGGAAATGTTACAAATTTAATGTGTGTGGACATACGTCATAATTTTGTTCTAAAGCAAAAACAATGATTAGTCATGTGAAATGTGTGAATAATGTAAATGCCTAAAATATGTCTGTGCCTGAAACAGCAAACATTGATTTGTTTTTAAACGGTATAAAAATGTTTTTCATGATTGACACGGGGAGTTCATTTACATTAAAAAGTTACAAAATGTATATTAAATTTTTCAAAACGTGTAAATTAAGTCAGTTCTATGGTAATTTGCTCGCAGAAAATAATCAAAATTTATGTTGTAGTGGATTCTTTATTGCAAAAATGAGTGTAAAAGTTTATTCTGATTATGTCATAGATTTACCGGTGTTGGTTGTAAAAATCTGTCGTCTGGAGCTATTCTAGTTAGGAATTGGATAAAAAGGTTGAATCCGTCTTGGGAAAATACATCTGTAAAGTCCTTAATGTCAATTATTTTTAATGATACTTCTGTAAATTCAGTATCGGTCTGTGAAAAAAATAAATTAAACATTGTCGTCAAATTGTCACATAAATACTTAAATTCTTTTTCAAAAATGAACAACGATGTACCAATCAAAGATTTCTCTGTAAAATTAAGTTTAAAAAATAATGCAACTCCAGTTTTCCACAAAGCATATGAAGTCCATTATGCACTTCGGGCAGAAGTCTTCCAGGAGTTAGATCGTCTTGAAAGTAGTCTTGAAACAAAATGGAAAATTGCGTTTATGTGCAGATTTAAAATCTACAGTCAATCCGCAATTGAGAATTGATCAATATCTTTATATTTTTAATAATTTTCAGGTTGTCAAGTATTTTGTAAATTAGACTTAACAAATGCATATTTACAGTTGTCTGTGTCAGATTCTAGTAAAGAATTGCTTACAATTAATACATGTAATGGTTTATATGTATACAACCGTCCACCTTTTGGGTTGTCGTCAGCTCCGGCTACATTTCAAATGGTCATTGATTCGGTCTTGGGTGGCATAATAAACTGTGCTGCTTACATTGATGATATTTGTGTAGGAGGTGAAAATGAAACGGAGTGTTCCAATACTTTGGAAAAATTGTTGTCAAAATTAAATGAGTATAACATAAAAATGAATGTGTCAAAAGGTGAATTTTTTGTATCTTCTTTTGAATTTTTAGGTTTTCCTTTGTCTGGCCAAGGAAAAAGTCCGTCTTTATCGAAAGTTGAGAAAATTAAGTCCATTGGGTGTCCAGAAAAGGTTACTCAACTAAAGTCTTATTTGTCAATGTTGAATTTTTATAGGAATTTTATTCCCATGTGTTTTACTGTCCTAGAACTATTTGAAAATGGCCTGAAACGCCGAAACAGCTGTCACAATAATAACAACTAAAAATACTTGCAGAACTTAATAACATTATTAAATTTCATTTACATTAAATTTAAAAAAAAAATGGAGTTCCACGAATTAAACACAAAAACAATTAACTGAGTCAAATGGATTAGCAGAACAATCTGTCCAAACATTAAAAAAGATATTGAATAAATTTATGTTTTCAAACAATTCAACATTTTTATCACCAGCTCAACGTCTACTAGATTGTCTCTATAGTTATCGATCCACTCCTACATTTGTCACGGGTCTCCAATGGCTAAAATATTGATATAATAACACACATATGAAACTTATTTCCACTTTTATTTTATTTCTCCGTGACCGGTTTCAGCTTGTTAAAGCCATCTTCAGACTGGTAAAAGTTAATCTTAAACTACGGTTTATATACACAAGATGTGGGGGAGGAGGGGTGGGGAGAGACTACAAGGGATTTATTCTATTCCATGGGTTTTCTTTATATTTGTCATTAAGTCGTCTTTGACTGCCGACTTCCTAATTATGTTGGTTATTCCCAGTAAGCTTTTTACGTCTGGTTTGTAGTTTACTTTAATATTGTTTGGGGAATACCTTAAAGTAATGTGAATTTTTAATATCAATTCTTAATTAGACTCGTTATTATAATTGTTATGCTACGGGATTTTTTTGATTATCATCTTAAACTGTTCTTAAACTTTTTTTCAGTATTTTATTTTTCTTCTTTTGAAGGCATTGATGTTGGATTGTACGATTGTTATATCGCTAAACCATTTCCTGTTATGTAAATTATAAGTAACTTAATACGATTAAATAAGTTAATGAAAACTAAGTCATCAACAAAAATTATATCAAAAGTTTTATATCCAAAATCGCGACATCCGATCTTTGAACACTTCTATATTATCCACAGAGTTTTGTCATTCCAAAAGAAAATATTGTCATATTAGCCACGTACACCACTATATATTATGTCCAAAGAAAATCATGTCAACTAAAGTAATAATTCACAAAATGTCAAACTGTCCAGTAAAAATACATTAAAAGAGTATACGGAAAATGATAATTTTTTGTTTTTATAAACAATAATTATTAATCTAAAACACTCATCCAAATTGAAAAAACCTTCCGAGCAAAGATAAATGTCGCCGGCAGGACTCGAACCCGCACCCTTCTAATGTCCGGTTAGATGCTCTACTGTTGAGCTACGTCGGCTTATCGCAAACCCGCCAAGTTAATCAATATATACTAGTGTTCCATTCAATAATTACTGTTTTTTTTTATTATATTTTTCACCTGTAAACAACCAACTTTATAAGTATGAGAGAGGCTTGTAACGGCTAAATCCCTCAAATAGATGGCGTCGAGACAAATTATGTCTACATTTTATTGGTGAAAATTGCTTTGACTTGTCAAATATTTATTAATTGATAAACTAAAGTTCTTAAAAAACTTAAGACAAGATTTTTGTGCATAGCGCAAAGGGTAACAATTATTATTTTTATAAACAATAATTATTAATCTAAAAACACTCATCCAAATTGAAAAAACCTTCCGAGCAAAGATAAATGTCGCCGGCAGGACTCGAACCCGCACCCTTCTAATGTCCGGTTAGATGCTCTACCGTTGAGCTACGTCAGACTGGTACAATGAATACTAAATCTATGTTTATTATGTTTTTAAAAACTACTTTCGGGATGGTTTATTACCCTCTGGAGGACGGATTACATTGTGTTTATTAACTGAATCTATGGGTTTTTTTTTAATTATATAAAATCATTCGTCAGCTTTTATTTGAACAGATGATTCTTTCTAGTGTTGTTATTTCCCTGTGATTTCCGTCTTGTTTGTTAAGATGAACTTTTGTAGCAGTTTTGTCCCATAGTCACATGAACTACGGATAACCAGGTACATTTGTTTAGTGTAGTCTAGGCGCCCTCGTGGCAGCCGGCTGCGTTTTGTAGTCGCTCCCGATTTACCTTGCAAGTATCGGGAAGTTATTAATTTTCCCGGTGTAAAAATAGCATAAAATAACCGCAATAATTTTTGGGTTACATTTATAAAAAATACATAATTTTAGTGCTGTCGTTTCGAGCTTAAATCAAGTTTATAATAAAAAGCCAAATATTTTGAGTTTAAATCTGCTTCGTTCTTCCGAATTAACGCATTAGACATCGGTCACATCTGGCGGCGGTCGGTCGAAGGCCATTAACACGTGTACTAGTGAAGTGCGGTGGTTGTAAAAATATTGTATACAACCGGGAAGTGGGCTGCTGGGACCCCAACAAGAACACCAGCTGGGGCGAGAACGAGCCTTTACCTACGTCATTGAGATAGTGGCTAAGTACCTCAACAAGCACGACTTTGACCTGATTTGCCGGGTGCATCAGGTGGTAGAGGACGGGTATGAGTTCTTTGCCAAGAAGCAACTGGTTCTGCAGGGAATTCGATAATGCAGGAGCAATGATGTCAGTGGACGACACGATGAAGTGCTCCTTCCGGATCTTGAAGCCGGCTGACAAGCGCCTGGCATACGTGCAGACCAACACCAATCCGACCCGTCACGCCACCAGGGGCGTAACCAAGACAAAGAAGATTTATAAATAAATCCCACCGGCCACCATCCTCCCCCGCCGCTCCACCCTTTTAAGAGTGTTCTGTGTTATTTATCGTAAAAAATATGGATAATAATTCTTTGTCGTAGCTTAAACACATTCTTGAATATAATGGAAACAGTCACTCTATCATTTGTATTAGCGTCTTGCAATATTAAATACATTCTTGAATATAATGGAAACAATCACTCTATCATTTGTATTAGCGTCTTGCAATATTAAATACATTCTTGAATATAATGGAAACAATCACTCTATCATTTGTATTAGCGTCTTGTAATATATCGCAAGGAATAAATACAGTTAGCTTCTTTTTTTTCCATTTAAAAAAAAAATAATAAAAAAATAATAATAAATTCGTAGAATAGACGTAATATAAGAATAGGAAGTAACATTTGTACAGCGCCCCTGAGGTGATTTCTCACAAAAGCGGCGATATAAAAATCATCCGATTATTATTATTATTATTTATTTAGGGTTTTTAAAACATTTTATTATGATATAATAGGTACACATCAGGGTAATATCTTTTTCTCTAATTGATTATTCATTACGTACTTTTCTTCTACTTTGCTTATTAGTCGATTAATTTCTAATGATTCTAATTTTTTACCTTTATTGCACACATGTCATATTGTAACATCTTTGTCTTTATGAAATGAGTGGTGATTGTCTATTAGATGGTTAGCTACGTTCGAGAGGTCCTTTTTTATTATTTACTTAGCTAGAAAAGTGTTCTCTTATCCTGGTGTAAAAGGCTCTGTCCGTTTGGCCTACGTAATATGCGGGACAATCTCCGCAGTTAATCATGTATATTCCAGAATTGCAAACTTTTTCCATTTTATCTATATTATTAATGAGAATTTTTCCCAATGAGTTTACGTTGTAAAATGCTGAATTACACTTTTTATTATTAACTAATCTTGCTATTTTATTTGAAATCTCGCCTATATACGGGAGTTTTGCCCACTCTTTGTTGAGTTTTTTTTTCATTATCTATTATATAACCTTCTGTTATTTTGGACAGAGTTAGTTTTTTATTCTTTTTGTTAAGGAAGGAGTCTATTATCTCGCTAGTATATCCATTATTATTTGCTATTACTAATAGTATCTAACACATTTTTATAATTAATATCATTTAATGGTACATATGATAGTCTGTGTATGAGAGAATGAAAGACAGAAAGTTTATGCGATATGTGATGTTTTGATGTGTTGTGTATGATGATATTGTCACTATATGTCTGTTTCCTGTAAGCTGAAAATTCTAGTTTTTTAATTATGATTTGAATCCCGATGTCAAGGAAATTAATTTTATTACCTCCTTCCTCCATTGTAAACTGAATTGACTTATTTATGTGGTTTATTTCTTTAAGGAATAGGTCTAGTTGTCTATGGGTTCCTGTCCATATAACTAGGATATCATTTACATAATAATAAAACCAATATTAGAAAGCAGGGAACTCACTCCCGACATCAATGCTATATATACCATAGATTTAATATTCATTGTACCAGTCTGCGGATGCCCGTGATAGGGTAAAACCGGTCCGGTCGAAAATAAAAAAGTTACAAAGGTTTTTTAATAAAAAATATTAATTTTCCTATTAAATAGTTTCAGGGAATTAACAAGTTCAAATTAAGTTCATGGGTTTATATAATTCAATTTATTTATTCTTAAATTTTATTATGAAAACATAATCATTACCACCCATCTCACTAGGACAATCCTGTGTTGAGATGAGCGGCTTTACAATTTAATAACAACCAGTAAATTTCAATAAGCTAACAATAATACATGAATAAAAATTAATAAGTAGACAATAGTAAATAAATAATAAAGATCAGATAATAATAATTACATAATAATAGTAAGTAAATAATGATCAGTAAATAGTAATAAGCATATAATAATACACATTAGATATAAAGTAAATATTAATAAGTAAATAGTAATAAGAACATAATAATAAAAACAGGTAAATAATAATAAGTAAATAAAATTATGTAAATAGTAATAAGTACATAATTATAAAAATAAAAATAGGTAAATCATAATTTGTAAATAAAAAATATGTAAATAGTAGTATGTAAATAAAAATATGTAGGTAAAAAAAAAATTATAAGTAAATAGTAATAAGTAGTAATAAGTAAGAAATAATAAGTAAACAATAATTATATTATCGAGCATACATAGTTTCAACATTGATTACAACATAATGGATAAAGCAAAATCACCACTCTCAGCTAACATAGTCCTTTTTACCATTTTTTTAAAAATAAATTTAGCGTATCTATAAGTTTTAATGTTGTCACTAAGTCTATTATATAACAAAGGAGCTTTACAAAAAAAACTGCTTTGTCCAAATGATGTTCTGTTACTTGCCGGCTGATACACTAGAGAAGAACCCATTTTAGTATTGTGCACTTGTTGTGACCTCATAGCAGTATCAATATTGATATAAATTTTACAGAGAGCCTCATCATTTTACTTTCACTGTATAATAAGTGTGATGAATATAAATAACATTTTTTGTACATTATTTTTAAAATTAATTTGAGCAACATTTAAGGACTCTAGGGTACTCTTGTAACATGAACCCCAACATACGATATTGTTTGAAAGAAGAGATTGGACAAGAGCATAATATACAGTTTTTGGTGTAACTTGGTCCAACATATTTCTTAGAGTCTTGAAGATATAGGCTAGTTTTCTTATTAATTATTTAATTAATAAGAAAAAAATATTTAATTAATCGGAGGAGAGGTAAAAAAGGTTCATGTTAACCAAATAAAAAAATGTTGTCTCAAGTCAAAACCTAGTTATGAGAATCCAGATGAATGGTACGACTTGGGAAGTCAATAAAATAACGCTATTGAACCTTTACCCAGCACTAGCGGAAATAATGATGTCACAACTAGGTCTGGCAGAGTTGTGAAACCCCCTGTATGATTTAGTCACGGTGATTACCTTTAAGTTCTTTTGTTATTGTCTTTTCCATGTTTAGGTTGGTAGCATTGTGGCGGGCTGGTCGGCTGGGCTGTCTATCGTATAACTTGAACTTGTCTGAAGTCTGAAAATAAACGTCTTATAAAGAAATCGCCTATCATTCAATGACCCGAGTAGATATATTAAAATTCATGTAAGATTTTTTTTTTAAGGGACTATTATTCAATTACATAAAATACAAAACACGAGATGAGATAAACACGAGCTACAGAAAAATAAAAGCACATGCGTAATACATTAATGAAGAGAGTAGATGATTTTAGACAAACTAAAGGATAACAAAAATTATTTATTATATAATTGAAAATACACTTTGTATTTACCACTTTACTTAAAATATATAAATATTTCTACATGTTTCGATAGCAATGCTATCATCTTCAGGAATAAATGAATACTGAAAATGATAGCATTGCTATCGAAACATGTAGAAATATTTATATATTTTAAGTAAAGTGGTATATACAAAGTGTATTTTCAATTATATAATTAATAATGATGCTACAATGTTATCAATCATTTGAAGAAATTATAAAAATTATTTAGACTGGTACAAAAAAATTTCAGTGCCTGGCTTGACTGAACAAGTCTCGACATTCGGGATAATGGAGAATGTTACATAAAATTATTAGAATTGAGGAAAAGCAACTCAATGTTTCCGGGCAAGGAATTTTGAACTTGATGAGTTGCAACAAAGAGGGCGAGTCTTGAAAATGGAAATGTACACGTTGATCAGAAACTTTTATATGATTATTTTACTTTTTAATTTACTCATTTTATTTATATATCTGAAGGTACAGCTTTTCAGCCTTTGTAGGGTGCACGCCACTGCTGTACCACTATTTCCATTCAAATTTATGTATATAAAAACTAAAATGCACATAATTTTCTACTTGTTTTTATAGACAGCATGTTTGTCACATTTGGCTTTGCACCGTAGTAACAATATGATTAAAAAAATATAAAAATCGACTAAATACTATTTATTGAACATTACGTAAATGTTCCCGTAATCTATCTTCCATCTTCTTCAATTATATAAAGATGAATGTCCCGGGCGGGCGGTGTGTGTTTGTTTTGTAAACAAATCTGTAGTTTTATTCTGAGCTTGATGAAATGTTACAAACTTAACCTTTAAAGAAGAGAAAGGTCACTGTTTAGATGAGATGTTAAAAAACTACCCCCATCTCACTTCCCCACCCTTTAAAGCAGAACGTTGGTACTTTTTGATAAAATTTTGCACGTTCGACGTTCAAAATTATAATAAAATTACTTGGTAGGGATAGGGGCTGCATGCGCTGGTTCATAAATTAATTTTATCATAATTTAAATATTATAAATGATTTGCTCAAATTTGCAGTGGTAAAATAGTAAGGGTAAGAAAAAAAAGAAGAGGATAATATTAACAAATCTTGAATTTGAGATATGATGCCGATGAAGATGGCATAAATTGAACTGGTCTCATTAGCTTAGTTGGTTGAGCGGTTGCCCAGGATAGGCAGAGGACCTGGGTTCGAGTCCCAGATGCGACAGAAATCTTTTTATTTTCTGTAATTTTTTCCATTTTCATATTTCATTTGGGATATGTTAATATTATTTTCTACAATGATTAAATATTAAAATGAGGTTATTAAATCTCAATAAAAATAAGTAATAATTGAGAATGGAATAATAATAAAAGTTCAGCATAAAAAACACAGACAATATTCATCTGCGGCAGGATCACTATCTGATAGATCGCGGCGGTTACAAACACAATACAATAATTGCGGCGTGTTGCGGGTGCGAATTAATGCGTAGTGATCGAAATTACAGCGGACAATGATGCGGTAAAAGTCGATGGACTAGGTGTGGATTATAATAAGGTAGGTTTATAAAGATGCATATTATTGTGCAAACCAACTATAACGCTATCCAAGTTGAACCATTACCGACGCAACCAGAGGAAATACAAACATTCATAACCCCCGGCAACGCCGGGTACCTCAGCTAGTCATTACTTGTTTCATACATGACTTAATTTTTAATTTGAGGCCAAAATACACGTTAAAATTGAATGATATATTTTTTTAATTAAAGGTTTAGCAAATATCTAGCAGGGATGAGAAGTATTTTATTATTTTTTGCTTTAAATTATGAAGAAATTGCCACGAAAAAAAAATCATAATTTTAGAGGTCACTTAACTAACTAAGTAACCATCACGCCGTTTCCAAGCAGGGGTAGGTAGAGAGGACGGACCGCCAAACAACTCGATTTCGGCATACACTTGTTGCTTCATTTACATTCATACAACGCCTCATACATTCTCTTCTGTTATTCCGACTTCTGACATAGCCCGACTCGGGTATTTGATTCACATGATCGTGCCATGTCTTTCTCGGGCGTTCCCGTCTTCTTCCATTAACATTCTCCTCATATATTCTCCTTACAATCCTTTGCTACTACGGAAACTTAGAAAATTATTTGCGGGTTTATCGCATTTAAAAAAATATATTATAATTGCTATGTAAACAGAATTACGTAAATAAAAATATAAAGAAGAAACATAAAAAAAAAACATTTTTTCAGGTCAATATTTTAAAATGTTTTTGGCAAATTTGTATTCCAACGTAAATTTGTCGTTTTTTAATTAAATTTAAAGTTCACCATAATGTATATTTTAATGATTTAAGTTTATTTTTATTTTATTTTTCATTATATTTTCAAAGACGACGGGGTAAAACTTTTTTTTAAGTCACCGTTAGCCCCCAAGTAATTGTTATTGGTGCCTCTAAAATCGCGAAAAATCAATTCCTTTAATAAACTATATTTCATAATGTAAAACAAAAATAAATAAATTACTTCTAATCCATACTAGATATTTACCATACTTTTTGAGGAAAAAAAAGATAATTAGGTTTAGGTGAGTATTTTGGCCTCAAATCCAAAATTAAGGTTTGTATGAAACAGGCCGCGAAACATCCAATATTTTTAAGTTTACATTTATGATTCTTATAATCACACTAAAAATGTGTAATTTAAATATTTTCATTAATTAGTATTGATTTTAAAAACGATCTGAAACCGCACACTCCAATTCGAATTGGTTACTATTCAATTAGGATGTACATAAGGCTACTGTCTGGCAACAAGACTGTCAATGACGTTAGTCATCGTGACGTCAACAAAACCATATTCACGAATATGACGTTTTGACGACCGCTCACGATCCTAACCATTTAACATCTCCACTGTAACGCTTCACCGTGAAAATAGACCACCATCATTTGAGAGATCTTCACTCTACCCAATCTGCTCTCTTCACCAAGTGAGAGATCTTCACTCTACCCAGACGCACTCTCCTCACCAGGCGAAAGACCTCCGCCGAGACGCTGTTTCACCTCGAATGCCTGAACTTACCGCTTACCTCATGTGAACTACGAGCTTACAGCGACCGGTGCAATTCGAGAGCCGTCCCCGGATATCCCGCAACCCGAGCCCGACAGCCACCCAGCCTACCCACGAGCTTGCAGCAACCGGTCCGACCCGAAATCCGTCCCGGATACGCAGAAAACCTCACTCATATGACAGCTGACACCACCTCAAGCGATTGACCATACTGGCTGGTGCTACAAATTAAGTACGCTCGGGGCGACGACATCCCTACTTGGAAACTACCAAAAACCTTTCTCAGGAGGACTAGCGAATCACAATAGTGATGCTTCCCTGTCTGCGGGTGCCTAGATATTTACACTCCCTTTTGTGGTACGTCTCGTACACATAAGAATAAAATAAATAAAAAACATTGTTTAAAAAAAATATATATCTAAGCAATAAAAAAAAAACAGTGCAATTACCCTATTCGGTAAAAAATAAAATAAAATAAAGAAAAAACCTAATGAGATGAAAACATTAAGTTTGGACTTTCGTGTGGTGTTGAAGTAAAAAAACTGGAATAGATATGCTATTCATATACAAAATAATAAACTGTATTTTAATTTATACTGTGTTCTACTGAACTACTTACATCCTAGTTGTAAAAACATCACTTTTTTCCAGGCCAACTACTCGTATTTAGCGGATCGTGGAAAGCGTTATTAAATAAGCTCCATTCACAATGAGTAAGCCCCGCCGTCACATTCCGCTAAATACAAATACGATTGAAATATCTCAAACAAACGGCGTATTCATCAGGGTGGATTGGGGCGAATCGAGACAATGGGGTAGACTTACTTAATTAAAATGTTTTCGATGAGAAGCGCCTTTGTTCCACGGAGGAGTTCCTTCCCAGATCATTATTGTCATTGTCGAGAAGGCTTTGCGGCAAGCATTATATTGCCCCCATCTCCTCTGTGGAGTTACTACCTACCCAGTATCCAGTAATCAGTACCCAGTACCCAATAGTCACTACTCACCCAACTGGGGTAGAAAGATTCAGATATCGCTCTGGAAATACGTTAATTAGCTGATTTACCCGGAACAAACAAGGCTTTCAAATCTATTTATTATAACCTCATTTTATATTTTAGTAAAACATGTTATTTATTTTTATTTATTCATTTAATAACAATAATAATAATAATTTATTTGAAACACACATTATTTTAAAACAAATTGTAAGAAAGCTTTGACTGCCCAACTGGAAATAATTCCAGTTTAGGACAGTCAAATTGACAAGTTTAGTTCATATTGAGTGCCATTTTATAACTATAGAACGGAAAAAAGCTAGTATTGACATAATAATACAATATATCTAGAAAAAAGTATAATAATAGTTTATAAAGGATGTGAAGAATAGGACAGAAAAAACAATTTTACCCGGTAATTTGAGTATAGTCCAATAATTAATACACAATAGAAGTTAAGTTCAAAGAGATAAGAAAAAAAATTATAGAGTAATCGTTTACGTATACCAGATAATTTGAGTATAGTATAATAGTTAAGTACCTACTTATGAAAAGATGAGAAAAATAAATATTATAGAGTAAAAGTTTATGTATGTGTGTTTGAGGTACTGGTTGGTGCTATCGCTTCGGCAAAACAAGATAAATAGTTTTACATTCAGGAGTTATGTAAAGTTGGGCTACTGTACTAATGATGTGTTATTGTTTGGAGATGTTAATGGATAGTTTGTCTCTGAATTTGGACCAGAGGTCGGCTATAGCCCGTTGTGGTGCTTTGTACACTGTCGTCCATCTTGCATTGGCGTGGGAGGACGGGGGGCGTGGGACTGATCCATAGGGCCCTCAAATCGTATTGTTGGTGACGCCCCTGGGCGGCGTGATGGAACGGTTGGTGTTGGTCTGCATGTACGCCAGGTGGCGCTTGCCGGCCGGCTTTAGGATCTGGAAGGAGCACATCAGAGTGTCGTCCACTGACATCATTGCACCTGCATTATCGAACTCCCCGAAGTAGTTGGGCGCCGAGAAGTGGGTGACCAGTTGCCCCTTGGCAAAGAACTCATACCCATCCTCTACCACCTGATGCGCCCGTCAGATCAGATTAAAGTCGCGCTTGTTGAGGAACTTGGCCACTATCTCAATGCTGAAGGTGAAGGTGGAGCTCACTCCGCGGACGATGGGGTGAATATTCCCAAAATTACCATTAATGAAATTAAAAGATCAATTAAATGTATGAAGATTGGTAAGGGTGTTGGTTTCGATAGTATTGCTGCTGAATACTTATATGAAGGAAATGGCGTATAATTCTCAGATGGTTAGCAAACTTTTTATCCAGTGTTTAGAGGAGGGTTACACCCCATTAGATTGGAGAAGGGCTATGATCATGCCTGTATACAAAGGTAAAGGGTCACGCATGGAATGTGGAAATCACAGGGCTATTAGCATGCTAAGTTCAGTTGGAAAGCTGTATGGTAGGATATTGATTGAAAGGGTACAAATGAAAACAAAGGATACAAAAATGGGATGTGCAAGGTACATTTATGAGTGGAAGGGGGTTCGTGGATCAGATTTTCTCGTTGCGTATGCTTACAGAGAAATTTCTGGCAAAAAAACAGAAACTTTTCTGTGCCTTTGTAGATCTACAAAAAGCATATGACAGAGTCGACAGAAAAAAAGTTATGGAAGGTGTTGTCTAAGTATGGTGTGAATACAAATCTTTTACAGGCAATCGCATCTCTGTCGAGGGAAGCGTTGCATGTGGCAAACGGTGATTTTATGGGGTGGTTTGACATCACAAAATGTGTTAAGCAAGGCAGCGTAATCTCACCGTGGTTATTTAATCTATACATGGATAATTGTACGCGAGAATTGAAAGAGGTGGGCTTGGGCGCGAAAATGAGTAGTCTGCAAGTATGTTGCCTATTGTGTGCTGATGATGCGGTGCTGATTGCTAACTGTATGTAAGATCTACAGTCCCTCGTATCTAGGATGAACGAAGTATTTATGGAGAATGAACTAATGATGAATGTAAATAAGTCCAAAGTCATGGTGTTTGAAAGCGAGAGTACGAAAACAGTGTGCAATATAGTTGTGAATGATAAATACTTGGAGCAGGTCGATGAGTTTGTGTATTTGGGAAGTGTGAGAGATGGAAAGACTGATAGGGATATTGAAAGAAATGTGAATGCAGGAAACTCCATTAATGGAGGACTGAACGCGGTTGGCGCATACAAAAAGTTGTTCAAAGAAGCGAAGCTAGCAGTCCACAATGGAGTGCAGATACCAACCCTGATGTATAGCAGTGAGGCATGGAACTGGCAGAGGAAGGATGGAAGTAGACTGAATGCTGTAGAAATGAGATCTCTGAGACGAATGTGTGGTAAAACCATGTATGATCGTGTGAAAAATGTCGAGATTCGTAAAGAGTGCAAGGCTGATTTAAGCGTAGTGAGCAAGATTATGAAAGGGACGCTTAAATGGTTTGGGCATGTAGAGAAAATGAACGAAGAGAGGAGTGTATGGGAAATATATGACGCGAATGTGAATGGAAGAAGAAGCCGGGGACGCCCGAGAAAGACATGGTACTGTCAAATGAAACAAATACTAGAGTCGGGCCATGTCAGAAGTCGGAAAAACAGAAGAGAATGTATGAGGCGTTGTATGAATGTGAATGACGCAAGAAGTGTATGCCAAGATTGAGTTGTTTGGCGGTTCGTCCTCTCTGATTGGAAAAGACGTGATGGTTAGTTAGATAGTTTATTTATTTAGTAAGTACAAAAAGTAAGTTAATTAAATTTTTTATAACTAAATGTTTGTCCTTCTCCCTTTTCTTGGTTAGGGTTTTTAATCCATTTAAGATATTTTCCAAAGAGCACAAATAATGCAACATAAATTCAGTCAAGTAAATCAAACCATGAGATGGTAATTCTTTAATTTCAATAAAAATTATTACACTTTATGTGCTTTACCACTGACAGCACGAGCAATAATCATACATGTATTTATATTATTATAAATAGGTATGTTAGTTGTAAGACTCTAGTTTTAAGCCATAGTTGTACGTCATTTTGCAGTATTGTATACACAATATGCACTTGGTCATAGATATGTATTAGTTTTAAATAGGTACTAGGTTTATATATGTATTAGGTTTTTATTCTAGTTATGCCTACTTAAGTTTAAATTGTCACTAGCTATAACTTTTAGTTGGTAAGTGACTACTGAGATGGACCCCCCCCCACTAGGCTTTAAAGATGTGATGGCCCGCCCTTCCTTCGTTTATGATTTAATTTAGCAATAGACTTCCGTTCGCGCCACCGATTTAAGATGACTCCTCTACTGCTGCCTTAAATTTTCCTAACTAATGTGATCGGAAAACTCTTTGTAGTTTTCCTTTCAATTTGAGGTTTTTCTCCTCCTTGGCCAGCGTGTAACGTCTAGCCCTATGCTAACATTCGAGTGTTTCCGATTTTCATGATTTTTGCGGAAAATTACGCACTAGAATGTGGTCAATTACCCGTTGTGTACTTTTTTGTTTCGAATTATTGGAAAAACAAGGCTTTATTTGTGGTAACCCCTATTCTTTGTAGCGTAGGCAGACTCTCGCATACCATTGACAGAATTCCTATTCCTAACATTTCTCCTATCTTAGACTTTAGTGTTCTGAACTCTCTATTATTATCCTACTATGCAATCTACGTTAATTTCCTATAGGAAGACTAGCATTTTCCTAACTTTACCCCTAAATTTTCTATTTTTCTTCTATCGTGAGTTTTAATGGGAAAACTTAGCTTCTGGGCTATACTAATTGCACTATTCCTGATCTATATAATACGACGTAGTTTCAATTTTAAATTTGGTATACATAAATGTAATGATCACAGTATTATCGCCTTTCCTCATCGTACTAAGTGTTATTCTACATGGGTTAGTTTCAATGAATTTCATGGTTAAAAGGTACAGTTTTACTTGTTTTGGCGCCATCTCCATCCTCTCCTAAATTTGGGAAAATTACATGATTAGGTTTTAGTTTTCACAGCTTTTGTTATGACGAGAGATCGAATACGGTTTGTTTTGCTGCAATTCGGCTCCAGACCTACCCCTAAAGTACTCAGATGACCACGTTTCCGGTCAGTAACTCTCCCACACAGACGTACAGCCTGACCAAACGGTATACGTAACCTCTTCAATTTTCAGTTCGTGCGCTATTGGTCATCCCCTGTACCGCGACGGAAAGAGCACCTTCCTTATCCATGGGTCCGAGACCCTCCGAATTCCCGTCCTCCAGACAGTTACATTTAAAGGAGATCAAACCGGTTCCGTCCCCTCGTCAAACAACATTATATACTTGCGAATTTTTGCAAAGTCCGGGTTGAAAGGCCGTCCCCCGCATCAAAAGTTCAGAGATAACCACGCTTAAATCAGCAATTATTTCTGCCCAATCGATAGGTACAAATTATAAATATATGTATACAATACGAGTTTTTATAATCCACAATACTCCAGTTTTCCCGGAAAATTGTGGATCTGACATCTCCAACACAGGTCGTGAATCTGTGCCAGATATCCAGATATAATACTTATGAATATACGTAAAAGTGATAATACAATATATATAATAGATTACTTTTTGGTTTGGTTGACAGGTTGGTTTAATGAGACCCTGCTATCTCATGTAGTTTGAATTTAACTGTAGATTGATTTTTGTTTGTTTGAAGAAAAGGTAGGACTCCAAAAGCCCAAAATTTGCAAGGCCTGAACCTTGAAAACCTAAGTCGAAGATAAAATTAATTTTATAACATAACTTGGGAACGTATTGTCGACGAATGATTTTGCTTATTTTGACATTTCTAGTAATGTGGGTTTTTGGTTGTTCTGTTGAATTCATCAATATGTTCGAACGGGTGTGGAGCGCCTTTGAATTGAATCTTTCTATGAAAATGGCGCTATAAAAATATTTATGTACGCAAACTACAAATACGTGATTCTAAAAGATGATAGTTCATCGCAAAAGATGATAGTTCATCGCAAAAGATGATAGTTATTTTTCAATTAAATGTCGACGTTTGTTAAGGTACTTATTCTTCGTAAAATGTAC
Organism: Halesus radiatus; assembly: GCA_022606495.2. Lineage (NCBI taxonomy): Eukaryota > Metazoa > Arthropoda > Insecta > Trichoptera > Limnephilidae > Halesus > Halesus radiatus. The sequence continues at coordinate 440,749 of JAHDVE020001542.1, read as the reverse complement.
TGAAATTCGAATATATATATACTTATACGTATCTACATACTTCGATAAAAGAAGGTGTGGTTTGGAATGTTGACCTAGTTTTAATAACAGTCGAGGAAGTGTGTCATTGAGATATGCGACAGTTATTAAGTGTCAGAGACCCCCGTCAGGAAGCATAACAATTAGGATTCATTGGTTTGTTTTAGAATGATAACGATCTTTGAATTAATAAAAATCGTTTGGGTTGTTGGTAATTTTAGTAACGTTAGTTTTCGAATTTAAGTGTTAGGGAAATATATACTAATAAAATAAATAGTTTTTTTTTGGAAATATACATAAATATAATAATTGGTTTTATATATATACATATTAAACATTGTATATAAATAAAGATAAAATAGATAACGGCCATATAGATTTGATAGATACATTATACATTTCATATATATATATATACCTATCCATACACACATATACACTCTTAGTAAAGGCCAAGTTTTTTGCCGAAGTTATTTCACTATACACCTAGGAAAATACACACGTACATCGGGAAGCGGTCAGCGAATAAACTGTCTCTCATGTCCCTTCGTCTCGCAGAAAAACAGGTAGGAAAGCCCATGGACAATTATCGTTCCCTCCTATCATACCCTACTGTGAAAATGTCTCCTTTGTCATCGAACATCGTCAAAGATAGGCATCGATCCATGACACCTCGAAATGCGAGTCCCCTCAAACACCCTAAATGTCGACGCTTCTGGGAAAATAACTCACCAACGTCAGGATGGTAGGAAACCAGGTCCACCCTCTGGAAGCGACGGATATCCTCAACATTCAACAAGTCTGGTTCTTTGTCCACGAGGGATAATTAGGTGAAGCCAGACTGGTATTTCGTTCCCTTCTCCCGTCCTCCACGTGATAGAGAGCTTCAGACGATTTCACTCGTTTAACCCTTAGCCAACGCACACGGGATCCAAAGTGAAAGTCAATAAGATGTTCTGAAGTTGTTGTTTATGAGTCAACTCAATAAAAGACAATTATACAGGTAGGTATCTACCGGAAATTTTTATAAATACTTAAATGTATTTATGAAAAAAAAATAGGTATTTTTGAATATTTAAAAGTCAAGTGCTGGTAATGAGTGAGACAATTGAATTATCTATAGTACTAGTTTAATTATAATTCAATGCGAAAGGAAAGGTTTATCGTAAAATATCTCATGAATGTAGATGTACCCGCTGGGTATCATAAAATGTACTTGAACACAAATATTTGATTAGAACGGCTTTGATCAAGTATACAAAACATTTACTCATGATAGATAACGGTCGTATAGTATTGACCTATATATTAAACATTAAATATAAGTATATATTTATACATATAATATATGCACTATACATCATTAGAAATATAATTGAAGTCACCGTCCTCTTCGTCCCAGGGATCCTGAAAACTTTAATATTTAATGGTTGGCTCACCTGAACTCCCGACAAATTTCATAATTTTTCCAGACGGGTTATACACGCCATTATGATTTTTTTTTGAAAATATTGAACTTCCCTGCCTGGTATGTTTAATCTAATTTAGAAATATTTACTTAATACAATCTAGTGTTTCCTAATTTCAATTCGTGATCTACCGATTTGTACTATTTCTTCAAATTTAATGATCTCTAAATCCAAATATTATTAGATAATATTTAAATTTTGTTGTTTTATTTTCCTATTTTATTCTTTGTACTCACGTAATTTTCTTTACTAACAATTAATTAAATCCGTAAACCGAACGCTTGGTAATATTTTAGAGCTTTATTATTTTTCTTTGACGAAATTAATCCCACGCTAGGTATTAAAAATGAATTATATGAAACTAAGACTCAGCTGTTTTTAAACTTTCACTAAATTATTTTAAACGCAATTATATTTAATTTTTCTTAAACTCGTAATAAATTTAGTTCAACACAAAATATGAATTAAATCACATTTCATTTAAACAATTTTAATTAATTCACAGCAGCAAATTTTAAAAATCTTTAAACAAATAACTTTATTAATTTTAGAAATTTTCAATATTTATTAAATTATTATTGAATAACATTGCTCTAACAATTTTGAGAAAATTAAATCAAATATATTGTTACCAACTTTAATTGCGACTTTTAGAATCTTTAACGTAATTTAAGTATTATTAATTTTTAGGAGATTTCACTATTTATCAAACTATTATTGTATTAGATCAAACTATTTAAGGGAATTTATTTTAATACAATATTAATTCGAACACTCAAAACACTCTATTTATTAGAAGACGAAATTTTTGAAGTCCAGGAAAAACACTTTTTAATCACTCCGCACGCAATTAACGGCGTATCAACTCGAGACGAACTGTCTTTAAGAAAATTTTAATATTAATTTAAACACAAATATTTTATTTATTTTAAGATGAAATTTTTTGAAGTCCAGAAAAACACTTTTTAATCACTCCGCACGCAATTAACGACGTATCAACTCGAGACGAACTGTCTTTAAGAAAATTTTAATATTAATTTAAACACAAATATTTTATTTATTTTAAGATGAAATTTTTTTTTGAAGTCCAGAAAAACACTTTTTAATCACTTAAATACCGATACGCCCGTAATCAACTATTTCTTCCAACTTATTTCGCGACGGATTCCAATCAACTTCAATTCAAACACTTTATTTATAAACACTTTCGATTATTATAATTTCACTTAAAACCACCAATTTTAATTAATTCACAGAAGTAATTTTTAGTATCAACTTAATTATAATGAATTTTAGAAACTTCAATATTTATTAAATTATTATTGAATTAAATCAAACTATTGTTGAATCAATCCAACAACTATTTAAAAGAATTTATTTAAAACTTTAAGAATCAAATCAAATGAAATTTTTCTAAGTCCAAAAACAAAACAATTACTTAAAATCGGCCAGCACGTAATTTAATATTTTCTCGCCCGACGTATTCCGCGACTAACTCCTCTATTCTCTCATTACATTGCCTTATATACCTAGCTTAGAATCAAAAGGATTTAACTCCATTCCATACCTACATTACATTATGTTCTTTACCAACTCGTAAACCTATATGTAAGTAACACTAATTTCGAATGTAATTCTTCAATGTAAATATTTAGATAACATCTGGCCCGCCTCTGAATCCATCACTTTTCCTCACTCCGGCCAGGATCGAATTTAGTTCATTCCTCTAGATCGCCCTGCTGTTCCTTATTATAGAATTGGAAATTTCGATTCATGTTTTTTTTTTTTCTGAAAATATTATCTATCGCTTATTCTTTGGTCGCCTATGAACTCGGGTATCTCGTATTTATAGCCACTATGTCATTATTGAATTTTATTTAAAGAAGCGCCTTCTTCACATCGTTCAATTTTAGAAATTCCCTTAGTCCCTGGTTATCTTGATATGCGATATCTTTTTATTTATGAATTTTCCGATGGTAACATGGTTTTTCTCTGATCTAACATGTGAATATTCGATTAACGCATATTTTCGTGCAATTCTCAATTGATCCTAATATTGGTGTAAACACTTTATAATTTCTTCCCCACCTCACCTGCCTGAGTTAATAAATATACCTTTCCAGAATGATTTTTCAATGTGTTGCACTGCTTCTTCCCGGTCTAGCTGTATTACACCTTTTGCATGTACCTGTCGTCTTCTTATACTTTCATCCGGGTCGTTTGATATCATCCTTAATTGATTTTTCACTACCTTTAATAATTTTATGTATTAATTTATTGGCGTTTTTTCCTGCGATTTACCTACCCCAAACCTGGTAGATATGAGTTCGTTCACTTCTTTCCTGGCCACTCCCCTTTCTTCCATTTCACTCTAACTCAATATCCCATTAGCCTATTGTTTACTATGGGTAATAACCCTTACTTTTGTAAAATACCGATATAAATCAGAGTTTATCGAAAACTCATTATTTTTTATTACTTTTCCTTAAATAAATATTCCTATCTTCCCTGTATAACCTTAATTGTTTGTTTGTCTCTCTATCACCCGAGTTTCATGTTCATCTGGCCGCTTAAATACACAATTCTTGTCGCCTTGTTTACATTAGTCATTGACAACCTCAAAATTTTACCTAAATGTATCGAACTATATTCAAAGTAGTAGTCCATATATCTCAATATTTCTATTGAATTCTTTCAGTTTAAATTTTATAATTGATTGATACATTTCTCATCTACATTTTCATAATATCTGATGTCCTGAATCTACTCAATTAATACCTTTTATCACCTAAAATCAGCCTAGTTTCACTCCCTTGTAATTATCTACGTTCCTGAAATTAGAAAATTGTACTCCTATTTCACATTAGTCCTGCCTAAATCGCCTCTTAAGTTTGCCGAAGTTTCCATACTGTATAATTCTTGTTTCTTCCCTTTTTCATCTGTTGAAGCTATTGTTCTCTGAATTATTTTCTCTAATTCGTTGTTTTTCCGCTTAACCTTACATGACACGCCTCTCTGTCTAAATTTTAATGCAAACACACCTTTCCCCGTGCAAGATAAATCATCACTTTGTAGTTTTTTTATTTGTAATTAACATTTTGCGTATTATTTTTACTTCCTACTTCCATTTTCAATTCATCTCTGCATTATCCATTGTATTCTTTAAAGTTCACGACCTCTCTCGCCCTATTCGTCCTCTAGTGAAATGTTTACATTATAGGCCGTCGATCTGTACCCTTTCGATTCACATAAATAATTAATATTTCCTTTGTCCTGTCACCACTAATTATTGTTTATGTAAAACGCTCGTTTGATTGGTAACGTTTTCGTCGATCTGGCCCAATCCTGTGATGTTTATTTATAAGGGGGAACGCCTTCTTCCCACTGCCATCTCGTGGTTTTATGTTGCAACGAGTTTTATGAATCAAAAATTATTGGATTATAATTCACTGTAATCAAACTCTCCACAAGTCGATAGATGTCGCTCCCTTAAGCTTTTCTAGCATGAAAGTTATGCATATAAAAAAAAATATTTTCCAGGGTTCTATTAAAAGAAAATGATGATGGTTAGACCATTACAAACTCCTCTCAAAAATCTCATCGCCTGGGTCCCGATTCCGGTTCTTTTAAGGATTAGACATTGTTCTTATCCTTAGAGTTAAAGACATTTTGCTTAACTGCTGTTCCGATTTCATGTCAATGACAATACATTAAATAATGAGTTTGTGGTTCAATTATCACAGTATTATAAACAATTATTATATATTCAATTTATTTTATATAACTTATTGAAGTTTGTAAACCTCATTGTAATATTTTAATCATTGAAGAAGATAATATTAACACATCCCAAATGAACCAGGAAACCGAAAAAACAACAGAAATTAAAAAGATTTCAGTCGCATCTGGGACTCGAACCCAGGACCTCTACCTATCCGGGGTAACCGCTTAACCGACTTAGCTAATGAGACCAGTTCAATTTACGCCATTTACACCGATATCATACTTCATGTTCAAGATTTATTAATATTATCCTCCATTTGTATAAATCCCACATTATTGGCTGCTATCCTTATGATGATTGCAAAGTTTCATCCAGAACTCAATTGTAATCTGGATAGAGTCTCGGATATACCTACCCGATTTTTATTTATATGAGACATGTATTGACTTATTTTACAAGTCTGGAAAGAAATATTCAATTTATTTTATATAACTTATTGGAGTTTGTAAACCTCATGTTCAAGATTTGTATGAAGTATGATATTGGTGTAAATGGCGTAAATTGAACTGGTCTCATTAGCTAAGTTGGTTTAGCGGTTACCCCGGATAGGTAGAGGTCCTGGATTTGAGTCCCAGATGCGACTGAAATCTTTTTAATTTCTGTTGTTTTTTCGGTTTCGTGGTTCATTTGGGATGTGTTAATATTATCTTTTTCAATGATTAAAAAATTCTTATATGTCACATATACTTAACACGTGTAGTTTATTATTACTTACTTTACACTAGCAGTTTATAATAATTTATTTAAATCACTTTTATCTGTAATTTCGGGAATTTGGCATAGGTACTCCACAAACATCGCAATTTCGTAAATTCGGTTCATTAATAGCATTATTATGCGACAAATAAATACCTCACCAATAATGTTTAAAGTTTTACGGTACTATTCTTTTGTTAAAACTACGAAAATATCGATATTTTAAAATGAATGCTAACCAGTTCTCTCGAATGACAGCTATCATTCGAGAGAACCGAAACATCAGTTAAGCAAAAAAAAATTAAGTCTAAGGATAGGGACAGTTATCCTTAAAAATAACCTGAATTGGACCCGTTGTGTCTCAAAAGTCAAACTATATTAATATGAATTTTGTACTTGTATAATGAACCATCTTAGTAATAGGGATATTTCCGTGCGTATTGATCGTTATCTTCGATCTCGAATACTTTCTCACTCCGCATCGCTTCGTCTCTTACTAATTAGGGCGAGGGAAGTTATTGGCTACATTTTCACCCCCGCTGCTTAGGCTTAGATATGTGACCCTATGGAAGGAATGTCACAGCTGTGATGACCTATAAAACGTCATGTTTTAGCTCCAGAGAGCAAGTTGTTTACTGGCGCCTAACACGCCTCTCCAACCTCCTCTGCCAGGATTGACCCAAGAACCCCCTGTGGTTGATTGATGGGCAGTGAATCCAGAGCTAGGTACCCCTTTCCCACCTCCTCTGCCAGGACTGACCCAAGAACCCTCTGTGGTAGATTGATGGGCAGTGAATCCAGAGCTAGGTACCCCTTTCCCACCTCCTTTGCCAGGACTGACCCAAGAACCCCCTGTGGTTGATTGATGGGCAGTGAATCCAGAACTAGGTAACCCTTTCCTAGCTCCTCTGCCAGGAGTGACCCAAGAATCCTCTGTGGTTGATTGATGGGCAGTGAATCCAGAGCTAGGTACCCCTTTCCCACCTCCTCTTCCAGGACTGACCCAAGAACCCTCTGTGGTTGATTGATGGGCAGTGAATCCAGAGCTAGGTACCCCTTTCCCACCTCCTCTGCCAGGACTGACCCAAGAACCCTATGTGGTTGATTGATGGGCAGTGAATCCAGGAGTTAGGTAAATTTTTCCCACCTCTCTTTGCTAGACTGACCCAAGAACCCCTGTGGTTGATTGGTGGCAGTGAATCCAGAGCTAGGTACTCTTTCCTAGCTCCTCTTCCAGGACTGACCCAAGAACCCTCTGTGTAGATTGATGGGAAGTGAATCCAGAACTAGTAACCCTTTTCCTAGCTCCTCTGCCCGGAGTGACCCAAGAATCCTCTGTGGTTAATTGATGGGTAGAATCCAGAGTTTAGGTACCTCTTTCCCACCTCTCCTCCTTCCAGGACTGACCCAAGAACCCTCTGTGTTGATTGATACAGTGAATCCAGAGCTAGGTACCCCTCTCCAACCTCCTCTGCCAGGATTGACCCAAGAACCCCCTGTGGTTGATTGATGGGCAGTGAATCCAGAGCTAGGTACCCCTTTCCCACCTCCTCTTCCAGGACTGACCCAAGAACCCTCTGTGGTTGATTGATGGGCAGGGAATCCAGAGCTAGGTACCCCTTTCCCACCTCCTCTTCCAGGACTGACCCAAGAACCCTCTGTAGTTGATTGATGGGCAGGGAATCCAGAGCTAGGTACCCCTTTCCCACCTCCTCTTCCAGGACTGACCCAAGAACCCTCTGTGGTTGATTGATGGGCAGTGAATCCAGAGCTATGGTAATCCTTTGCCAAGGACTGACACAAGAACCCGTTGGGGGGTTGATTGATGTGCGGTTAAATCAGAGTGACGTGAATCAAGGGAGATATTATTAGGACCGAAGTGTCGAGTGTTGTTTTAAATTGATATGCTGTCGTGTTATTGCTAATTAACTTCTAAATTGATTAGACCCAAAATAAAGACTATTTCTGTTCTCGGTGCAAAGAGTGTATTATTTAATTAACCCGTTACACTTGCATTATTCTTACGACAATGTATGGCTTCATATAAAAGCATCAAAGTTAAAGTTGTAATAATTTTTGAAAAATCGATTCTCGTATTTTGAACACGTTTTAGAAAAAAAATCTTCTATACTTGGATGCAACAAACCCCTCAGTTCAATTTTCCATTTTAAATAAATCACTCAAAAACATATTTTCACTACTGAAACGTGATAAAAATATACACATATTAGTATGTGATATATTACTAATGGAAAAAAGTGTTCCTATTCTGGAACGCCTCATTGTTTATGTATTTTTTCTCCAAATAGCTTGGGTAGTTAGGATGACTAATGCAAATGTTATTCTTGGAAGGAAAAATCAGAAAACTGCACTTTCTTGGTCTCATCCTAAAGGGCACCGAATGCACTGTCACCTATTTCATAATCCAGGGAAAGATTAATGAAAGATGATCTACGTCTCATGGCTTCGAAGGGAGTGTGGGTATACTGTGTTGTTTTGGGGCACATTCGAAGATTTTTAACAGAATTGGGAAGGTATAAGGTACAATTCAGTAAAACGAATTAAATAAATCAATTACTTTGTTTATATGGTTTCGCTTAATACAGGCATCATCAGAGTACATAATTAAGCCAATCAAAAAATACATTATGTGTGCTTATAATCGTATATACATACAGAATTAGACAAAACTTAAAACAGGATAAAGGAAAAGTGAGATAGGATGAAATTAAAATATAGCATGGTAACATGGAGAAAGAGACAGATTTGTACAGGGTGGGTTACTGTATATCTAAAGAGATAAAACGTCACCTGAACGGGCGATGAAGGGGTAAAGGGAAATTGTATGAGTTTATGGGACATATACCTAATATTGGGCTATTGGACACAATTAATCGATTATTAAGAAATTGGCTTTTGATTTTAACGGCTTTAACAAAGTAATTGTTTTATTTAATTAACATATCAAACCACAAAGTGACTGCTTTCTATAAAAAATGGATTTAATAAAACGTTCACGCTAGAAGGTCCTTCTAGGTTTCTGTTTCATCATGCGAATTTTTCAGAATAACGGCGCTATAAATAATAATAATAATAATCAAAATAATATTTATTTATTTGAAACACATTATTTAATAAGATAATTTAAGAAAGCTTTGAATCCCGTTTTAGTACAGTCAAATTGACAAGTTTAGTTCATATTAAGTGCCATAATAATAATAATAATAATAGTTGGATGACTTGTATAGCGCCGTTTTTGTGAAAAATCACCTCAAGGGCGCTGTACAAATATTTCTTAACTAATTATGTACAGACAGATACAGAAAAATATACTTACCTGGCAGGTCGCTTCAGATGAACACAGTTTTAGAAAAATTTAATAATAGAGATGATAGTTTTACATGGTTATTTGTTTCTCCTTTTCTATCGATGTTACATTTATTAGATGATCGGTGGCACAAGAAGAGTTGGTATTTATTGAATTATTGGTATTAATTTTAGGACTGAAAAGTATTCATAAAATGAATTTTAGGACTCGAAAATATCTATAAAATTACTTTACTCGGCGTAAGAAGCTTTTAATAAATATTAACGTTTTTATTTATTTATTTTTTATTTTTTTATTTTACACTTTGGATGTTTACAGTGTTGCGGGCTGTGGACGCATTTGCGCACTGATGCGTGAATTTTTAATTATATTTTTATTTTATTTAATGACTTTAGGTAAGTACTAACCTGCCAGCCTAGCTAAGCAATTTACAGGTGAATTTATGGATACGATTGTCTGAAAAGATGTGTTTTAAGTTTACTTCTGAATTCTGTTGAGTCTTTGATAATTCTTAAGTCATGCGGCAGTTCATTCTAGGCTTTAGGTCCTGACACTCCGAAAGCACGATCACCGAACTTAGTATTAGGTGTGCGCTTTAGTTCCTTCAACCTGCCGATAGCCGATGACGCTGCTGACCTAAGGGTGGACTGCCGTGAGTTGGTATTTTCGGGAATACACAGTTCTGATAAGTAAGCCAGAGCCATTCAGTTAAGTGACTTAAATACCATCCAGCAGAGTTTGAACTGGATTTTTTCAGGACATTTGAGCCAGTGGAGATTTTTGAGATGCTCTGAAATGTGAGAATATTTAGATACGCCGGTGATAAGTCTTGCTGCAGCGTTGAATACTGATTGCAATTTGTTAATTTTGTATTTGGGGAGACTCGCATATATTCCGTTGCAATAATCTAGACGTGACACTACGTACGAATTGACAAGCAGTTTAGTTGCCTCTGTTGGCAGGTTTCTCCGTACTGCTTTTATTTGCCTTAGTTGAAAGAACCCTGTACTTACAGTTCTGTTTACTTGACTTTTAAGGGAAAAGTCTGCATCCAGATTGACACCGAGTAATTTAACACACGTCTTGGGAGTAATGTCACTTCCCGAAATATTTATTGGGGAGTTATCAATAATATGCTGACGTCTGCTTGTGGCGGTCCAGAGAAACTCAGTTTTTGACGGATTCAGCTTCAATCTATTTGAGGTCATCCAGCGAGTTATTGCTTCAAGACACTCAGCTATGCGAGTTTTTAGTCTGTCTATTTCTTCTGGTAAGCAGTAGAAATAAACTTGCTGGTCGTCAGCATAGCAGTGGGATTGAAGACCGAACGATTCTATTATTTTAGCTACATCATTTGTGAAAATGATGAAAAGCAGAGGACCCAGAACGAACCCCTGGGGTACTCCAGATGAAAGGGTTGCATATTTTGATTGGTTTTGCCCTATCTTCACTGCTTGTAAACGATTGGTTAAATACGATGTCAGCCAATTCTTAACGCCACCGTTTAAACCAAAGGATTCTTCTAAACGTGTGATAAGAAAATCGTGGTCAATCGTATCAAAAGCGGCACTCATGTCTAAGACTGAAAGAAGTGCCAGCTTACCCGACTCTATGGCCAGAGTTATATCCGACAAAACGCGTAGTAATCCAGTTTCCGTTGAGTGGAACCTTCTGTATGCAGATTGATATTTAGTTAACAATTTATTTAAATTTAAGTGACTTATTATTTGTACAGCAGTAATTTTTTCTAAGATTTTAGATATAAATGGAAGATTTGAAACGGGTCGATAATTTGAAAGATCTTCAGCGTCCAATTGCGGTTTTTTTAATAATGGAGTTACGACAGCTGCTTTTAGTGATTTTGGAAAATCACCAATGTTAAATGACTTATTAAAGAGTTGAACTAGGAATGGAGCTAATTCGTTGCAACACTTCTTTAGTAACCATGTTGGTATAGGATCGAGTGCGCACTGTTTGTTCGGTGAAGCGAGTATTAACTTCCTCACTTCTTCGAGGGTTGTAGATTTGAAGGCAGATAAGGTTCCGCCATTATTTTTTGTAAAAGATGGCGGTGGGGCGGCGATTGTTAGCGCGCGTATGGACTCAATTTTTTCGAGAAAAAACTTGGAAAAGATATCCGGAGCGATGTCAGTTGTATTTTCTGCACGAACATCGGCAACAACTGTCTTAACCGAGTTCCAAAGGCGACGCGGATTTATACGTTCTGAGTGAATCCTATTTGTCCAATATTCAGACCTTTTTGAACGAATTAAGATTGTGTACTCTTTTTGAGCCTGTATCCAATCGTTTCGTGGGGTAACCCCTGACTCTCTGTAGGACCTCTCCAATTTCCGCATTACTCTCTTCTGATTTCGACATTCGTCATCAAACCAGTCGTCTGATTTTCGAACTCGCCGAGTTTTTGTAGAAGTTGGAGCATATTTATTTAAAAGGGTTGAGAGTACGGTGTTGTAATCATCTGCCAGTTTGGTAGGGGATTCTGTTTCCCAAGCGCTTTGTGTGCAAAGCGGGGAGGCCTTTAGATCTGTGAGGAAGTCGTCAAAGTTAAAACTACGCCATGCTCTTGATGAGATAGTTACGTAAGGGATTTTCGGTGGGTTAAAATCGATCTCAGTGCGAATTAGCCGGTGATCTGATAACCCCACATCCACGCTATCTGCTACCAGGGACGGGCCGCATGACTTTGAAACAAAAATATCCAAAGTCCCACCTGCATCGTGAGTTGGGTCGCTGACCCATTGACGGCATCCGAAGCACTCTAAGAGGTCAGTAAATTTAACAGTGTTGGGTGACTGCAGGCGCTCTAGATGAATGTTGATATCTCCAGTTATGAATATATTATCGGAAAGTCCTACAGCCCGCTCAAGAAAACAGGACAGTTCTATAAAAAAGTCCGCGGTGATTTGTTTTGAACCCGGCCGGTATAGTGTACATAAAATGAATGACGCCCCTGCAGAGGAAACTCTGCATCCTAGATATTCAAAAGTTAGGTACGCACCTATGGACACCTTTGTCAAACGCAAGCCTTGGCGAGCTAAAATCGCGATACCCCCGTGATTTAAGCTAAAGATATTGTCATTCCCAGAAATCGTTGATTTAGGTCGGGCTTCTTCAAGCACCACGTATCCTAAGGCTCGCAGTCTCTTTATTGAAAAAGATTCGCCGTTTTCATGCCAGGTTTCAGTTATGGCCAGGATATGCAGATTCTGTTCGTTGAAAATCTCCCCTACCTCATCAACTTTGTTGTTGAGAGATCTGACATTCCAACATCCTATGCCTAGTTGTCTGCTCTTGGAGTTAGCATGCCGTTGTAAACGTGTTTTTACTATATTATTATTATTATTATTTTCTCTCCCAAGATTCAATAGGATTTGCGATGAAACGTTTCCCTGTTCTGCTAATGACGAAGTCGTTATTTTTTCTATGGGTTGTTCAATTCTAAAACACACGTGTTTTTTCCTATTGCGCCCTGCTCGGCAACCACGAAATCTGATTTTACGGGTTGTGTTACCACGTTCAAGGTTATAGAACGATATCTTTGCAGCTACTAAAGGGTCTAAAACAACACTTTCATCATTATTAAGTTTGAGTAATGTGCCCCGGTCGTATACGATATTTTTACAACCATAGCCTAAAGAAAACACGTCGTAAATAAATAAATAAATCACTTTGCGCACTTCACTTCACTAGCCCATTGCACATGTGGCGAGCGACCCTCGACCACTGCGTTAGTTTAGTTAATTTTAGAACACCGTAGCAGATTTGAACTTTAAATATTTGGGTTTTTATTATAAACTTGATTTAAGCCCGAGATGGCAACATAAAAATTATATATTTTTATAAATGTAACCTAAAAATTATTGCGGTTATTATAAGCTATTTTTACACCAGAAAAATTAAGAACTTCCGAATATATTTAAGATACAGTAAGAGCGAAATAAAACGCCGCCGGCAGCCGCAGAGCGCCAGACGGTATCGAAGACGGTAATGAAGACGGTAATGAAGGTAAATAACATACTATTTAATTAAGGTAAATAAAATATTAATTAATTAAAGTAAATAACATACTGATTAATTAAGGTAAATAACATATTAATTAATTAAGGTAAATAACATGTTAATTAATTAAAGTAAATAACATATTAAATAATTAAGGTAAATAACGTATTAATTAATTAAGGTAAATGACATATTAATTAATTAATTAAGGTAATCTCTCATTATAATTTACGTCTTCAATTATTCCTTGTCTTTCTATTATGTTTATAAATAAATACTTTCTTCATTTTCAGCCCGTTTTTGTGAATTTCCCATTCCCGTCAGCTTTTGCCACTTCATATAACGACTGCCTTCAGTTCTATACGCAGGAGGCGTCCCTCCACTCACACTCGGTCACACACCATCTATCCCCCAACCCCACCTCTCCTCTAGTATCGATAGACTGATAGAATAACACGAAATTGATTGAAATGAGTCCACATTCAAGAGAACGAGTATTTATTTTCCAGGGTATTATATTTACGGTGTGTCTACATATAATATCTCGGAGAACAAACAAACTCACACGGTGTGAGGTGTCGCACATAAAGGCTTATTTATATTAAAATGTATCTAGTAAGGAACTCAAATCGAATTTTTAAATTCATTTTTTATCAATAAGTTACGTTCAAACTTATTTACTTATTAACTTTTAAAGTTAGTTTTCGTAGTTAAAATAATTTTAAAAGTTTCAATTTTTCAAGTCCGCCAAAACTCTCCAAATCTATGGCCGGTCGTTTTTGAGGTTAGAATGTCAAATGTCAAAACAAGGATGAGCTCTACCGTACATAATTTTATATTCTATTCATAGTAAACGATAACTAATCAGAAGTAAAATAACATTATGTACTGTTTTAGAAACTTTAACTCAAAGAATAATAATAGTATTGAGCAAAAATATTATCATGGTATTTGTATTGATAATTAGTTTGCTCACGAATACTCTAATTTATATCATTAATAATAGTTTTTTCATATTGAACGACAATTAAAGAGCTTGAAGTCATCCAAATTAAGATTAAATTTCGCCAAAATTAAAAAAAATATATATTTAAAATACAAAACAAAATCGAAAAATAAAAATAATCCAAACCAGAATATGGCCAGATGTTCCAAATGCAATGGTACCAACATAAGAATTAAAAGTTATATATTCAGAATCGTCGTTTGCTGGTCTATATGAATATATATTTTATAGCCACTATATTTTTCACTGTTGTTTCTTATTACGTGCGCATATTACAAAATACGCTTCTTAAATGTTTTTTTTTTATTTCCCGACAATTTCAACAGGAGGTAGCGGGGATGCTGGAAAATACTACACAGCACTATCCAGGTACACATTTATTGCTTCATTCAAATATATGCTCATATTTTATCATATGCATACGTATGACTTTATCATTTTTTTATTTTTCCTTGCCTTCATTTAGGTTTGTCTTTGCCAAATTTTCTTTAAAATAATTCTTTAAAATGGCATTAATCATATTCAAATATAACGCTTTATTGCTCGTGGTACTGTTCTATATGAAACGATAGAATTTATTTGCTTCCTAGTTCAACGCGAGTTATTTAGAATAAATTTCGCGGAGAGTCCAGAGAGAGTCTGCAAAGAATGACTGCAGGGGGTAGCGTCCAGCATGGCTGTATCAAGCGCAGAGGTGGGGCATTCACCTAGAATTAGATGTCTGCAATAACCGTTATTGATGGGGTTTATTTCTAACTGTATAATGTTTTTATAACACTTACATCTGGGGATCTAATTTCTACTGAATTTACTTTATTGTCTTCCTTTCTTTGCAAACCCACTGGCTTATCTTTTTACGACAAGGCATACATGTAATTTTGTTTTACATTTTCCAACAAACATTCCAAACGAGCTAGGATAAACTCATTCCGGGAAGGACGATACCTGTTTTTAAAAATGTAAAAATCACACGACATGTAAATAAGTTTCCAAGAGGAGGATGGTAGGAATGGACTACAGGTTTTATCAACAGGATAACAACTCGACAATTATTAATATATGTATCTAAAGTATAATTATCAGTGAATATGAGGGATGTCCCGAATATTCGCCTCTGTAGCTGATCACTTGGAATGGTAATTACACTATGTTATTCCTGTATTTGTCCGTGAGACAAATGAAATACTTGGATTTCATGAAGGCTATCTATTTTATCTATGTACCTACTGTGATGTGTTTTGCACCTGGGTGACTATTGTAATTAACTAAATATATTAAAGCCCACACAGTGTAGGGCGTATGTAATATAATAAATAGATAAATAAAGCATCTTCCAGATTTCAAATAAGATATTGGGTTCTTAAGAAAATATTAATAAAAAGGTTAATTTATTGTAATGAATTATAATTAGAAATTTGATAAACACATTCTAGTTGTTGGTTTCAATCCAGTTTTTGGCCAAGACTTTAAAAGGCATTTACATTTTAGAAATCTTGCAAAACATGGTTGCTTACATTTCATTTCTTCTCTTACTTTGTGAGAGTCGGATGGATATTTCAAAGCTCTGCTTGTGACGAAGAAATAAAGTTGCGAGTTGTAAATGAACAAGAATTTTAAAATATTTTCGATTTCAGAATTCAAAGGATATCTAATAATATAGGTTTTTCAGCATTCTCCGAGACAATTAAGATACGCGCGTCTCACTGTCCACTTTACAAAGCTCCTCTCCCCCACGCCACGCGCACACGTGTCACAGGTGGAAGTTGGGCAGAGATCGCGGCGATCCTATTCTAAAGCCATCTACCTGATTGATCTTAAAGCTTTTAACAGATCCAGGTATCCGGGACCTCGTTCTCATCTCCTGATTTAAGATGTTGCTGATGAACTGCTGGCTAAGCAACAATATATTTAATAGTTAAATAAATTTAAACTCAAAGGACTTATTTAAATACAGACTTGGTAATGAGTATAGTTCAATTCCGTGACAACACTGTGTCTAGGCTAAACATCAATTTAAAAGAATGTTTTTATTAGATGTATTAGATTGTTTCATATGCACCTTTCATATCATTGTATTTATCATGTTATGTTTCTACAGAACACCCAACCGGGGGTATGTTCTATATTATTATACTCGTTTGTATGACTATGTAAACATGTAAAAACCTTCTAGGCGTGAATAAATAAACAGATGTCTTAAACATATTAACAACATCTTCCCTGGATGCTCAGGAGATCAAATATTTTGTGCATCAATTCATTTTTATGCAAAAAATACTTTTTTTTGAATAAACATCATTATAATAATAATAATAACAATATTTATTTGAAACACACGTTATTTTACAGAAATATTTAAGAAGGCTTTGACTGTCCAACTAGGAACAAATCCCGTTTTAGGATAGTCAAATTGATAAGATTAGTTCATATTAATATACATACACATAAAAGAATATAAAATAATCCATGAAGTAAATTAAAGAAAAAAAAATATTTGTGTTTTTTTTTTTTTTTAAGTTTGTTGCATTTTTTAAATTAGCGTAGAATAATAATGAATTACAAGTGAGATGAAAAAGTTTCAAATATAAAGTATAAAAGTTTAAACAATATAAGATAAAGGTATGATTTTTTTTTTTAATTTACTGTAGAGAAATAATAAATTGTAAATAATAAAAGATGTAAAAGTGTATAGTGAGAGTAAAAGTTTAAAGTATAAGATACTAAAGTATGATTTGCTTTTTTAAATTAGTGTAGAGTAATAATGAATTACAATTGAGATGTACAAGTATAAAATATAAAGTATAAATTTTTATAAATTATATTTTTTTTAGATTTAACACTAACTTCAATAAATAACAGAATTGAATTCAACATTTTTCGTAAACCTACGTACACAGATATAACAATACATAACATGTCAAACCATCCGGTCTCACATAAACATTCTGCTTATCATTCAATGGTGCACCGGCTAGTAAAAATCCCACTATCATCTGTTAATTTCACGATTGAACTTTCAAAAATTAAACAAATTGCTCTAAATAATGGTTATTCTACAAATTTAATTGATAAAATCCTCAATAAGAAACTTAAACTAATTTCAACAAATACATTTTTATTTAATACACCTGAAAATAATAATAAAATAATAAATCCCGTTCAATGGCGCAGAATCTTATATATATCCAACTTTTCCTCACTTAGCACAAAAAAATTTCCTTCCCACATTAAACCCGCGTTCTATACTGATAACAATTTAGGTAAATTACTAAAAAATACTAACGATAGAGATCATAAATTAAGCCACTCAGGTATTTACCAACTATGTTGTAATGATTGTCCATCGTTCTACATAGGTAAAACAACTAGAAATATAAATATTTGAGTCACAGAACATTTAAGATGCTTAAATAATAATAACTTCTCAGAATTTGCCAATCATCTAATTTCCAAAGATCACACTTTTAACAAGGACACAGGGGTTACAATTCTTCACCGTAACAATAAAAGCAAAAAATTGGATAACTTAGAAGCACTCGAAATTAGAAAATCCCTTAATAATAATGCTAGTATTTCAAATAACCAAATTAACTTATCTTTTAGTCCCATTCTGAATATTTTCCCAATAAATCGCTCTGTTCTTCCCGGAAATCCTACAATTACCCCTACCCATTTGCTTACCCCCCACTATAACACCTAAAATTTATATGTCTTGTCAATATTCTATATCATAAGTTAGTTTTAATATTCTCCTGATGAAGGAAGGGTGCTTCCGAAACCGGTAGAGTTTTGATAAAATAAAAGTGTTCTACAACAAATTTATGTGTTTTTTATTGTAAAGTATAAAAGTTTTAAAAATAAAAGATTAAGGATGAAATGCTTTTTTAAAAAATTTAGTGTGGAGTAATAATGAATTACATATGAGATGTAAAAGTTTAAAGTATAAAGTATAAAAGTATAAAAGTTTAAAGTATACAAGATTAAAGTATGATATGCATTTTTTTTTACATATGAAGGTTTTATTAAAATTGTACATATATATTAATGAGCATATGATCGCTTTTGACCCTCCCTAAATCGAGAAGCCATACATTGATCAGTTTACGCAGGACGTTTGTACTTTTCATTTTCCATGTATCGGGTATTATGTTGAACAATTTTGGTCCTAAGTATGAAAATTGTCTTTGAGCAAGGGATGTCATGGTTTTTGTTGAAACTATTGGATTACTTCTTGAGTGTCTGGTGTCGTGATAGTGCTCGATAGATGGGTAGTGGTGACGTTGTTTATGTGTGTGTAATACAATTTTCCTAATATACAGTTGTCTGACATCAAGAACTTGCATTTCTTTGAATAATTCATCACTGGGGTACCTGAAGGGTTTTTTAAGGATGACTCTTATTAGGGATTTCTGCGCTTTTGCCAGGGGGTCCAAAATTGTTTTGGCACAACCGCCCTATCCTAGGGATGCATATTCAAGTAAAGAATTACACATGGCATAATATATTGATTTTAGATTTTTACATATAGAATATTTCTAATAGTCATGAAAAGGTGAGTGAGTTTTCTGACTTTTGTGGCAGTTGAGTTGACGTGTTCTTCCCATCTCAGGAATTTGTGAATAATGATTCCTAAATATTTTAAACTATCCACGCATTCGAAGTTATTGCAAGTACAAGTATTTATTTCATTTAGTGCCTTTGCATGCCGAGCATACAAATGTCGACTCGTCAGAGAGAATCACTTCAGGGCATACACGGCAATGCATTCTGGATAGTATATATTTACTACAGACCTTGATACACGTTAAATCTTTCAAATTTATATTTACTTTTAAACTTTTACTAGTAAACTATGTAGGATCACTTTGTTGAGAATTTAAAATATGTTAGGACCTATACCCAAACAGGACACACTATGGTATAGGTAGCTTCCCGATTTGTTTGTTTAATCACTTTAAGTAAACTTTTAGGCGGAGCTAAAATAATATGAACTAGTCAGTGAGTTGTATTGTATTGTTGTCATTATGATGCCAATCATTAGGATCTACGTTAAAAGTTTTTACTTAAGCAATAAAATATCTTAAAACTGTTAAAAACATAAATAATCACATGCTATTTATCATTTTGTGAGGGTTTTGTTAGAATATAAATATGCATGTAATGCATCAAAACAGTAAATACATTATACTTCAATATTTTAATACTCGTTTACTATTTCTCAAAATATGGAACATTTATAAAATTCATGTAATTTTGAAAACGATAGATTTAAATACTCGAGTTTACTTTGTACAACATCTGTCCACTAACGAATTTGTAAAACGATGATAAATTAACTTAAACGTCATTTAATTATTCATAATTCATCTGGTTAAAGTCCTTAGGGGCCATAAATAACCGACTTTAGCTAAAACCACACCTAAATACTGTGAGTGTCCAACCCTCCCCGCAACCCGCAACCCGCAACCTTCCACACCAGTACCTGTGAACCTCCCCCGAACACGGTGGATTAATACAACACCATCTACTGCTGATTGCAGCCACCGTAATAATAAGTCTTGACATAAAAGTCCATTACAATGAAGTATGAAGCAATAAAATAATACTTTATACTAATTATGTAATTTACGAGTCTCGACTGTCGACCACTTGTTATTTGTTCCATTTGTGGCTTTTCTCCTTTGACAGATTTTCATAACAGTCTTGAAAATTTGTTTGACAGAAAAAATATGTGTAGACGTGAAATTTGGAATGAAGTGAATTGATCGTTTGGGATGGAAAAATGACGGATCGTACATTAACCGAGATTTGGTCACTCAAAAATAGTTTATTAATAAAATTTGCCAGCTTACACAATAATAAAAATAATACTTAGATGACTTGTATAGAGCCGTTTTTGTGAAAAAAACATCTCAAGGGTGATCTTATTATGTACAAACAGTAGAGAATCATGCTTACCTGGCAGGTCACTACAGATTAAAACGTTAAATTACAAAATGATTGGTTGAGAAGATATGATTTCATACGCACAGCACACAATATTAAAAACACTGCACAATGCGTTAATGTTTAAATCCCACTTGTCATTGATATTATACTTATTATAACGTTATTGACAAAAGAAAAGTAGGTATTTATTTGAAAACTTATTTTATTTATTATGATTTTCGATCATTATTATTTACGGTTACAAACATTTATAATTATAATATATAATTTCGCGGACACTTTGCAAATTAATAAAAAAATGCCCTTTAACTAGATTTAATTGTCAATTAATTACCGTTTTTGTCCGATTTCGTTATTTTAAAATGAATCGTATTTTTCGACAGTTCGAAAGGAGATCTGCCAGATAGTATAATAGAATCATTAGTAATAGAATAGGTTGTGAGGAGTACAATTTCTCACTTAAAATAATAAAGGGTGTGAGATTTAACAGCGGCTTTACAGAGGCAATTTATTGTTGAACAATACGCTAAACGAAACAAAGAGACAATGGGAAACTCGGATAATATACATTAATGTCTCATAAGATCAATACGGAATCTAATAAAAGAAATAATGGCCGAAATAAAACACCGAGTGTCTCCAGTCTTCTCTTTACAAGATTTCTAGAAATTGAATCCGCGCGAGGGCCTTATATTATCCGCTTCATTTTTGCAAATCGTTTCCAAAATGTTGTAGGAGCGAAGTTTGGGTCGTAAACAGCGCTTCCCGGCTCAGGGGGTCGGGGAAGTTGAACTTTCTTGTCGGGTTTCTTGTTTCTGGGAGGTTTCCCGTATGAGGGGGGGGATATTCCAAGCGATTATGAACAGCTTAGGTTGCATTGAAATCGAATACCGCTTATTCTTTACAAGTAGGGGTATATGTTATATACTACGTACCGTATATTGTACCGTATTCCCCCTTGGGTTAAAGTAGGACAACGAGGAATTGAACAGGAGCAGAGCTAGCTAGCTGGATGGCTGACTATGTGAGTATTGGAGGGTGTAGGACAATGGATGTTTGCGTTGAGGCGATTGTTCGCTGTTTGTGCTACGAGGAACAAATAGAAAGTCTCATTAAGTGCTTGCAAAGAATGGTTATTTTATCGCATCTCATTCCCGAGAGGAATTATTCACCATTCCGCTCGTTACAAGTTCGCTACAACAGAGGTGCTTCAGCATTGGATGGCGATACTTTACACAATCGTTTACGAGCTACCGACTTCGAGTGTGAGAATGTAAAGTTATTCTAGGTATAATATGTATAGGTGTATGATTGTAGTATGGGTGAGGTAAGAATTACATCTCGGCTCTTAACACAAGATAACAACAAGACAGGCACAGTACCATCACCCTCATTTAATATGTTTTTATAGATTAAGAAATAATAATAATAAATAAATTAAACGTCGCTATTTTGCTCTTTCTTACATTGTCTATTGTACAAATGTGATGGTCTCCTTAATTGTATACTCGTATCTCCTTGATAGCTGCGGGTATCTTAGAAATTACTTAAGTGCTGGTATTATATTAAATCGATCCTTACTGTAACAAAACTCTAGTACTTTTTTTTATTTTTCTCAATTTGTTTAATACTTGGTGATATTTTGATATTTTTGTAATACTATTTAAATATATATAAATGTAATTGGAGTCCAATATCTCTATAACAAAACAGTTATGCTGTTTTTCCATCTTGTGTAGATTGATCACAAGGTGGAATTCACCTAAATTGTTTTATTATTGCGCTACATCTGTATGAGATTGTTATTTATTGTTGTATTATATAATAGCAAGGCTAATGTAAGCGTAATGAGCAAGATTGAGAAAGGGATGCTTATATGGTTCGGGAATGTAGAGGAAGTGTAAGGAGAATATATGACGCGAAAGTGAATGGAAGAAGAAGCCGGGGACGTTCGAGGAAGACGTGGTACGATCAAGTGAATCAAATACTTTAGTCGGGTCATGTCAGAAGTCGGAATAACAGAATATAATGTATTAGACGTTGTATCAATGTGATTGAAGCGAGAAGTGTATGCCAAGATAGAGTTGTTTTTGCCTACCCCTGCGGAGAAACGGCGTGATGGTTAATTAGTTAGTTAGTTATTTAATTAAACTTCTGGTGACAAACTATTTGCAGTGGCCTATTGGGTACAAGCTCCCATTGTATGTAATTAATATTATTGTTTTTTTTTTAAATCTACTTAAAAACAAATACTGTTTTTCTGCAAGTTTAAAATCAACGATGAATGTTGTTGTTAATTTTCCAGAAAAATATCTAATTGAATAGGCCGGTTAAATACACACACTTTAAATTTAAAATAAAAAAAAAACACTTTTTCATTCTCGTAAAAACCTATGATTGAAACATTTTACTATGCCACACGCTCGAACAATACTGTTTCAACGGTTAAATCGAGACAAATTAAACTTAATGCAGCAGCCCTATGAAAACACATTCAACACGTTTTCTAAAGCAACGGCTATTTACATATAAAAAGCGTTAATTGCTTTAAAAAACTAATGTACGTGATTAAAATCGCAAAATTGCAGAACTTTATAATTATTCTTTGTTTGGTCGTGTCGTGCGTAGAATCATTTCAAACAGTTTTCGAATGAACTTTTATACATTTGAAATCACTTTTGACGGTAAAAATAATATTAGAAATTTTAAAAGTTAACGTTTAAATGTTTTTTGCAGAGGTGGTCAGTATTTGAGCAATGCGACAGTTGCGTATTCCCTTTTATTTATTTTTTTTTCATTTTAGCAGAAAATATCATTTTTAAATTGTCATGTATTAGATATATCGTATTGTAATTTTTTTATGTACAGTACCAGGGAACATTTTTCCCTCTTCCTGTGTCAACTGTGGTAAGAGGTGCACAAATGTGGAGATAATCATCTCTTCCCAGTGAGGGGGCTGCCAATTGCTATTGTAGGGCTTATACGTATTTTTTTTTCAAAGAATTGTAAGTTGTGTTATGTGCTAGCGGCACTTGCTGATGGCAATCTTATATTTAAGCATGCTTACCAAGGTAATGGAGTGTATAAGATGGAATTTGGCCGGAGACGGAGGGGGTCAGTGCTGGTGGTCCAGCGGCAGAGATCGGAGATGGATGGATGCGAGTTCGATTGTAATTTGGATTAAAATGTTTTGGCTAAATCTGTTATATGTTTTCGGAGTGGATTCCTGTCGAACCAGAGACTTTTGGTGAATCGTCGGAGCGATGCATTGCGGAATGATTCTTGCCTTTTTTATTTAAAGTAGCCCATATAGATGATGCGTATGTTATGTATAAGATGTTACGTAACGAATTCACTACAATTAAGGTGCATTCGAGACTCTCGTTCATACGCGAGGATTATTATGGTTCTGGTTCCGGTTCCGCCACCGGGGGCGACATTTCCTCCCCTTATCGGCGCCGCTTGGATCGCCAGAGAAATACCGGGATTAGTACCGATAGGTCGTGTGTAAACGACAGAGTGACTTGCCTTTTGGCAATGGCCGCCTGCGTGTAGGTTAGACGTCATCACGCTTACCTCGCATTTGGCACTGAAAACTTCTTGCCCATAAATTATCCATAAAACGACCATAAATTCGTTTTTCTTATGTGATCTCGGTCGTCAGGGCCCCAGCTGGCCCCTCACACTGGCGCCAACTTGGGGGGCCCTCAACATTCTTTTTTCCATGAATACAGCACAAGAGTCACACCTGCTCCCAACCGTCTGGAGCTAGTGAGACTATAGCATCCCCAATTGGGAAATGTTGTGAGGCTGAAGGTATTGTGAAGGGGAAGGAGAAGGGGAAGAGGAAGGTGAGGAAATACCTGGCTATTCAGATCTGGTCACCAATCACGGCTACAAGCCATTTCAAGCAACGTTTCAATTCCGAATGGTGGTCTTTCCCCAGGGCGATACTGAGAGTATCTTCCACTCTGGAACGTGCGTAAATATACTATATATTATTTTAAGTTAATTAATTGTGAAACAGCACAAATTAATTAAATAAAATTTACTTGCGCACACCGTGATTTGAACCCGCGACCTTCAGATTCGTAGTCGAGAGCCTTACCCCTCGACCATGGAGGCCGTCAAACAAACAAAAAACACCGCCTCTCCAACGTGGTAACCCCCGTCTGGGCCCGTCTGGGCCCCATCTGGCCCCTCACAAAGATTAAATAAAATAATAGTACGAACATATCGCCCCGTATCCAAAGTATCGTGATGTTCTAACAAGGCAACTTTTTATTTATTTATGAGAAAGTTTTCAATACATTATGAATTGTATTCCCAAGAGTTAGGAAACTTATTGTGGGCCACATGCAGAACCTGTCGTATAGTTTCTAGAAACAAATATAAAGATACATAATGGACATTCCCAGTACATTAACAACATTTAAAACACATAATTTGCATTTCTAATAAAGACATATCACCGGTTCATCATAATATAAGTGTACAGAGACACTTATTATAAAGAAACACATCACAGGTACATTATAATATAAGTGTACAGAGACACTTATTATAAAGAAACACATCACTGATACATTATAATACAAGTGTACAGAGACACTTATTATAAAGAAACATGTCAACTGGTATATTATATAGTTATACTTATTACAGAGACACATCACAGCATTAATCCTTAAGGTATTCTTTCAAATAATAGTTTGAGACCTTTCACATTGGCTTGCATTTTTAATATCGTTGGGTAATTTATTGCATTGGGTGTAGGATATATATTCTAAAGAATCTGAATATATAACTTTTTTATGTATAATTATAACAGAATAAAAATCATCTCATAAAAACATTTTGTTATGTTGGTACCATTGGATCTGGAACATCTGACATAACGTGCGCATTCTGTTTTTGGATTAGTATGGACATTTATTTATTTTTCAATTTTGTATTGTATTTTAATAATAATAATAATAATAATTGGATTACTTGTATAGCGCCGTTTTTTGTGAAAAATCACCTCAAGGGCCCTGTACAAATATTACTTCCTATTCTTTATCTAATTATGCACAAACAGATACAGAAAAACATATTTACCTGCAGCTGGCAGGTCGCTTCGGACGAACACAGTTTTATTAGAAAATTAAAGTATAGAAATGATATTTTTACAGTTGCTATTTTATCATCCTTTTCTATTGTTCTATTGATGTTACATTTATTAGAGTATTGGTAGCACAAGAAGAGTTGGCATTTATTTGAAATACTTTTAATTTTTAGGACTTGAAAATGTTTTTAAAAAGACCTTAAAAAGCGTAAGAAGCATAAGATTAAACAAATCTTCAGAAAAAATGGATTAAAGAAGAGCACCGACCGGCTAGTCTAGCTATGCAATTTACGGGTGAATTTCTTCAATTTGTCTGAAAAGATGAGTTTTAAGTTTAGTTCTGAATTCTGTCGAGTCTTTGATAATTCTTAAGTCATGCGGCAGTTCATTCCAGGCTTTAGGTCCTGACACTCCGAAAGCACGATCACCGAACTTAGTATTAGGTGTGCGCTTTGGTTCCTTCAACCTGCCGATAGCTGATGACGCTACTGACCTTAGGGTGGACTGCCGTGAGTTGGTATTTTCGGGAATACACAGTTCTGATAAGTAAGCCGGAGCCATTCCGTTAAGTGACTTAAATACCATCCAGCAGAGCTTGAACTGGATTCTTTCAGAGCATTTGAGCCAGAGCAGATTTGGAGATGCTCTGAAATATGAGAATATTTAGATGCGCTGGTGATTAGTCTTGCGGCAGCGTTGAAAACTGATTGCAATTTGTAAATTTGATATTTGGGGAGACTTGCATATATTTCGTTGGAGTAATCTAGACGTGACACAATGTACGAATTGATAAGCAGTTTAGTCGCTTCTGTTGGCAGGTTTCTCCCTACTGCTTTGATTTACCACAATTCAAAGAATCCTGTGCTTAAAGTTCTGTCTACTTGACTTTTGAGGGAAAAGTCTGCATCCAGATTGACACCGAGTAATTTCACATATGTCTTCGGAGTAATGTCACTTCCTGAAATATTTATTGGGGAGTTATCAATGATATGTTGACGTCTGCTTGTGGCAGTCCACAGAAACTCAGTTTTTGACGGATTCATCTTCAATCTATTTGAGGTCATCCATCAAGTAATTGTTTCAGGACACTTAGCTATGTGAGTTTTTAGAATGTCTATTTCTTCTGGTAAGCAGTAAAAATATACTTGCTGGTCGTCAGCATAGCAGTGGGATTGGAGACCAAACGGAGACAAATTTTAGACAAATTGGAGACAAATTTTATTTAATTAATTTGTGTTGTTTCACAATTAATTAATTAAAAATAATATATAGTATATTTGCCCACGTTTCAGAGTGGAAGATACTCTCAGTATCGCCCTGGTGAAAGACCACCATTCAGAATTGAAACGTTGCTTGAAATGGCTTTTAGCCGTGTTTGGTGACCAGATCTGAATAGCCAGGTATTTCCCCCACCTCCCTCTTCCCCTTCTCCTTCCCCTCCCCAATACCTTCAGCCTCACAACATTCCCTAATTGAGAATGCCATAGTCTCACTGGCTCCAGACGGTTGGGAGCAGTTGAGACTCTTGTGCGGTATTCATATAAAAAAACAAAAACGATTCGATTATTTTAGCTACAACGTTTGTGAAAAGTATGAAGAGCATTGGGCCCAGAACGGACCAGAGGTACTCCAGATGAAAGGGTTGCATATTTTGATTGGTTTTGCCCTATCTTTACTGCTTGTAAACGATTGGTTAAATACGATGTCAACCAATTCTTAACGCCACAGTTTAAACCAAAGGATTCTTCTAATCGTGTAATAAGAAAATCGTGGTGAAGCGTATTAAAAGCGGCACTCATGTCTAAGACTGAAAGCAGTGCCAGCTTACCCGACTCGATGGCAAGAGTTATATCCCACAAAATGCGTAGTAATCCAATTTTCGTTGAGTGAAACCTTCTGTATGCAGACTGGTACTTAGTTAACAATTTATTTGAATTTAATCATTGAAGAAAATAATATTAACAAACCTAAACGAAAGATAAAACCGGACAAAAGGACAGAAACTAAAAATATTTCAGTCGCATCTGGGACTCGAACCCAGGTCCTCTGCCTATCCGGGGCAACGCTCAACCGACTTAGCTCATGAGACAAATTCAATTTGTATTTAAGTTTGCAATTGAGTTCGGGTAGAACTTTGTAAACATCATAAAAATAGCTGCCATTAATATGAGATTAAAAATGGAAAATAATATTCACAAATCTTGAATTTGAGATATGATATCGATGAAGATGACACAAATTGAACTTGTCTCATTAGCTAAGTCGGTTGAGCGTTGCCCCGGATAGGCAGAGGACCTGGGTTCGAGTCCCAGATGCGACTGAAATATTTTTAGTTTCTGTCCTTTTGTCCGGTTTTATCTTTCGTTTAGGTTTGTTAATATTATTTTCTTCAATGATTAAATTCAAATAAATTGTTAACTAAGTACCAGTGTCAGTTGTATTTTGTGCACGAACATCGGCAACAACTGTCTTAACCGAGTTCCAAAGCCGAAGTGGATTTAAACGTTCTGAGTCAATCCTATTTGTTCAATATTCAGACCTTTTTGAACGAATTAGGATTGTGTACTCTTTTTGAGCCCGTATCCAATCGTTTCGTGAGGTAACCCCTGACAGTCTGTAGGACCTCTCCAATTTCGGCATTACTCTCTTCTGATTTCGACATTCTTCATCAAACCAGTCTTCCGATTTTCGAACTCACCAAGTTTTTGTAGAAGTTGGAGCATATTTATTTGAAGGGTTGAGAGTATGGTGTTGTAATCACCCACCAGTTTGGTTGGGGATTCTGTTTCCCGAGCGCTTTGTGGGCAACGCGGAGAGGCTTTTAGGTCTATGAGAAAGTCGTCAAAGTTAAAACTACGCCATGCTCTTGATGTGATAGTTACGTAAGGGATTTTCGGCGGATTAAAATCAATCTCAGTGCGAATTAGCCGGTCATCTGATAATCCTACATCCACACTATATGTTACCAGGAACGGACCGCTTAACTTTGAAACAAACATATCCAATGTCCCGCCTGCATCGTAAGTTTGGGCGTTGACCTATTGACGGCATCTGAAGCACCCTAAAAGGTCACTAAACTTAACAGTATTGGCTGACTGTGTGCGCTCTATATGGATGTTCATATCGCCAGTTATGAATATATTGTCAGAAAGTCTTACAACCCGTTCGAAGAAACACGATAGTTCATTGAAAAAGTCCGCGGTGATTTGTTTTGAACCCGGCCGGTACAGGGTACATAAAATGAAAGATGCTCCTGCAGAGGAAACTCGGCATCCCAAGTATTCAAATGTTAGATATGCACCAACAGACACCTTTGTCAGGCGTACGCCTTAGCGAGTTATAATCGCGATACCCCAGTTATTTTAGCTTGAGATGTTGTCATTCCGAGAAATCGATTTAGGTCGGGCTTCTTCTAGTACCACGTATCCTAAAGCTCGGAGCCTCTGTATTGAAAAAGAGTCACCGTTTTCTTGCCAAGTTTTAGTTATGGCCAGTATATGCAGATTATGTTCGTTGAAAACTTCCCCTACCTCCTCTATCTTATTGTTGAGAGATCGGACATTCCAACATCCTATGCCCAGTTGTCGGCTCTTGGCGTTAGCATGCCGTTGTGAACGTGTTTTTAATATATTATTATTTTCTCTCTCAGGATTCGAGAGGATTTGGAATGAAACTTTTTCCTGTTCTGCTAATGGCGAAGTCGTTACTTTTTCGATGCATTGTTCGATTCTAATATACATGTGTTTTTTCCTGTTGCGCCCTGCACGGCAGCCACGAAATCTAATTTTACGGGTTGCGGTTGTGGTACAAGGTTCAAGGTTATACAACGATATCTTTGCAGCTGTTAAAGGGTTCAAAATAACAAATTCACCATTAAGTTTGAGCAGTGTAGCCGGTCGTATACGATATTGTTTACCATCACCACAGCATTGTAAATCAGTCACTTTGGACACTTCACTAGTCTTTAACAGGCAAAGGTCTTTTAACAAGCACATGTGGCGAATGCCTTTGACCGATAACCGATGCTTTTGGGTTAATTTAGAACAACGTGACAGATTTGAACTTAAAATATTTGGGTTTTTATTTGATTTTTTATTATAAACTTGATTTAAGCCCGAAACGGCAACACTAAAATTATATGATTTTTATGAAGGTAACCTATAAATTATTGCGGTTATTTTACGCTATTTTAACACCGGAAAATTAAGAACTTCCCAATATTTCCAAGATAAACTAGGAGCGATTATAAAAAGCCGCCGGCAGGTACGAGAGCGGCAACAATACATTTAAATATGTTTTTTTTTAGTTTTGGCGAAATTTAAACTTAATTTGGGTGACTTAATTGTACCTACATGTAAAGAATTAAAAAATTAAGATAACATAATTAGAAAAGGAAACAGAAGCATTTTAAAAACAATGTATAGTATGTTGAAAGAAAGGTTAAAAGTAAATATATAAGAAAAATCAAATAAAATAAGATAAGAATAAAATCATAATTCCTGCAAAACCATTTAAAAAATTTTAAGCTAATATATACATATAAAGTTTAAAAAATATGTTAAAATATTATTAAATGAGTAATAATAATCTATTTTACGATCTGAGACATCCTTTGAAATAATTCCTTCCTTTTGTAAATAATCAATTTTGAAAACCATCGTAAGAAGACTATTGCATCAGGTTTCGATTTCCTAGTATCAGTACTCGGTGAGTTGAACATTTTGGGAGCAATATAAGCGAACTTTCGTTGGGCGAAGGCTATTTTTGTTTGGGGAATTAACCATTTTAGGCGTGATGAGTAGCGGGTGTAAATTTTTGTTGTGTTTTGTTCATTAAATCATTTTTCCAGGTGAATGTCTAGGATTGCGAATTTATTAAAAAATTGGTCTGATGGGTGACATTTGAATAATATTCGATATTATTTGAATATTATAGTAATTGTTTTTGAGTTGTGACCAAGGAATAATAATTGATGACTTTAAAATGACAATACCTCCAGCTCCCAACATTTGATGACAACAGATAATAATTAATGACTTTAAAATGACAATACCTCCAGCTCCTAACATTTGATTACAACAGATAATAATTGATGGCTTTAAAATGACAATACCTCCAGCTCCTAACATTTGATGACAACAGATAATAATTGATGACTTTAAAATGACAATACCTCCAGCTCCCAACATTTGATGACAACAGATAATAATTAATGACTTTAAAATGACAATACCTCCAGCTCCTAACATTTGATTACAACAGATAATAATTGATGGCTTTAAAATGACAATACCTCCAGCTCCTAACATTTGATTACAACAGATAATAATTGATGGCTTTAAAATGACAATACCTCCAGCTCCTAACATTTGATGACAACAGATAAATGAGGACTTTAAAATGACAATACCTCCAGCTCCTAACATTTGATTACAACAGATAATAATTGATGGCTTTAAAATGACAATACCTCCAGCTCCTAACATTTGATTACAACAGATAATAATTGAGGACTTTAAAATGACAATATCTCCAGCTCCTAACATTTGATTACAACAGATAATAATTGATGGCTTTAAAATGACAATACCTCCAGCTCCTAACATTTGATGACAACAGATAATAATTGAGGACTTTAAAATGACAATACCTCCAGCTCCTAACATTTGATTACAACAGATAATAATTGATGGCTTTAAAATGACAATACCTCCAGCTCCTAACATTTGATTACAACAGATAATAATTGATGGCTTTAAAATGACAATACCTCCAGCTCCTAACATTTGATTACAACAGATAATAATTGATGGCTTTAAAATGACAATACCTCCAGCTCCTAACATTTGATTACAACAGATAATAATTGATGGCTTTAAAATGACAATACCTCCAGCTCCTAACATTTGATGACAACAGATAATAATTGAGGACTTTAAAATGACAATACCTCCAGCTCCTAACATTTGATTACAACAGATAATAATTGAGGACTTTAAAATGACAATACCTCCAGCTCCTAACATTTGATTACAACAGATAATAATTGAGGACTTTAAAATGACAATACCTCCAGCTCCTAACATTTGATTACAACAGATAATAATTGATGGCTTTAAAATGACAATACCTCCAGCTCCTAACATTTGATGACAACAGATAATAATTGAGGACTTTAAAATGACAATACCTCCAGCTCCTAACATTTGATACAACAGATAATAATTGAGGACTTTAAATGACAATACCTCCAGCTCCTAACATTTGATTACAACAGATAATAATTAATGGCTTTAAAATGACAATACCTCCAGCTCCTAACATTTGATGACAACAGATAATAATTGAGGACTTTAAAATGACAATACCTCCAGCTCCTAACATTTGATTACAACAGATAATAATTGATGGCTTTAAAATGACAATACCTCCAGCTCCTAACATTTGATTACAACAGATAATAATTGAGGACTTTAAAATGACAATACCTCCAGCTCCTAACATTTGATTACAACAGATAATAATTGATGGCTTTAAAATGACAATACCTCCAGCTCCTAACATTTGATGACAACAGATAATAATTGAGGACTTTAAAATGACAATACCTCCAGCTCCTAACATTTGATTACAACAGATAAAAAATGTGATATGTTAAGCCAAAAGAAATATAAAATTTTAAATTAAAGAAAATTTCTCACAATTGATTAAATAAGTATTTTATTTCATTTCTAAGCCACCAAACCGAGCGCGAGCGTTGAGCAACGAGGTTTATAAGTGTTAATACTAATAATAATAATAATAATAATTGGATTACTTCTATAGCGCCGTTTTCGTGAGAAAATCACCTCAAGGGCGGTCTGAAATTACAAACATTACAATTACAAACCAAATAGTCTCTACAAAGCATATATATAATTTATTTCGTTTCTAAACCACCAAATCGAGCGCGAGCGTTGAGCAACGAGGTTTATAAGTGTTAGTACAAACCAAATAGTCTCTACAATGCATATATATAATTTATTTCGTTTCTAAACCACCAGATCGAGCGCGAGCGTTGAGCAACGAGGTTTATAAGTGTTCGTACAAACCAAATAATCCCTACAATGTATATATATATTTTTATTTATTTATTTATTTTTTATTTCATTTCTAAACCACCAGACCGAGTTTATAAGTGTTAGTACACACCAACTAGTCTCTACAGTGTACTCGTATAATATATATTGTTTCTTCATATGAATGGAGCCAAAAAGGAGTCAAATCTCAAATCTGTATATTAATAAAGCTTATTTTTTGATTTCTCAATTTCTATAATTTATTGATAATATATTTCACAGAAAGTCTGTCAAAATTTATGGAAAAATTCAAATCCGCCAACGCGGGCCACTAGATGCGCTAGTGTGGCCTGTTGCTATTTCAATGACCGGTGAGTGGCGGAGTTGGCATCGCGTTTGAGTTGATAAATATAATGGTTTTTGCGTTTGAGTTGTTTTAAAATTAGGTGTTATGAATTGATTTCCATTTCTCATTAGGTTGTAATATTCCTGATTTTCCATAAGATTTTTCTCTTTACAGATTTTTATAATAGAAACTTGCTTAAATATATATCCAACATTTGGTACTGGAAATAGTGGAATATATATACGAGTATAACATAGATTTAGTTAAAATTGTACCAGTCTGATGCAAGATGCCCGTTGTAAGGTGAAACCGTTCCGGTCTTAAATAAATAAGTGGAAGAAATTTATGGTTTTAATTTTTAGTTTTTAAAAAATCTTATGTAAATGGAATTCGACCATGAATTGATCGTTTTAAAATTTGAAATAACTACGGACATTTATATTAAAGATAGTTTACCCAATTTTAAAAGATCTGCGACCACTGCGCTGTATAGTACAACAATACTCGGAGTGAAGTTTTAATAAATTACTTTCGGTCGGGAGGCAGATCGGGGAGTTTATTTCACCAAGTTATGGAAGTTGATTAGGTACCCACGTTGCGCGTTGACACAATCTTAACGGGGCTTAATCAATGCCATGTATTTGCGGTTGGAGTTGTGCCTACGGAAACAAATATTTGCTTTGGTTGTTTTTCCGTTCAAAGAAAATAAACTGTTTTCGAGGATGGCGTGTTACGTGTCATTTCCAATTGATTATTTTATCAAATTGTTGGCAAGGGAAAGCGTATCGCAGAAATATATCGTGTAATAAGTTATTTGGCTAACTTTCACGTTGAATAATTCGATCGACCTAAATTATTACTTCGGGGTATTGATCTTTACCCCATTTCGGATTGTTTCCGAGAAACACCCACTTTTATCAAAGCTGTTGAGAGCCGACTTCTTATTATAGCGATATTATTTCATCACGGTGTACTCTTAACAAACTCACAAATAAGTGTCATTCAATGAGATTTTTCAGAATAAGTCAGCCAATTATTTACCCATGTGAACTTAATAACTTAAGCCTTACCTCTGTCGATGAAATTAATGATGTGGGTATAATTTTCGACTCGAAATTAAACTTTATATCCCATATAAACGCAATAAAAAATAAGGGAATGAAAATCCTTGACTTCATTTTTCGAAATTCCAGGGGAATTTCAACCTTGAAAACTTTGTATTCATATTTCGTTCGTAGTCAAGTTAACTCCTATATAACTCCTCGATTTCGTCCACCCATTTTAAAATACATTCAGATTCA
The DNA here is from genome assembly GCA_022606495.2 of Halesus radiatus. Lineage (NCBI taxonomy): Eukaryota > Metazoa > Arthropoda > Insecta > Trichoptera > Limnephilidae > Halesus > Halesus radiatus. The sequence goes on along the minus strand of JAHDVE020001542.1, from coordinate 406,667 downwards.
ATTGAAAAAAATCAACACAAATTCCTAAGACACATTAATTATAAACTCGGTATTGAAAGCATAAAATAAGTAAATTTATTAAATCTCTCAGATCCAAGTATTATTTCCGAGATGATATTTATATTCACAATTGTAAATGGCACAAGAAAGCTAGACTATCGTATCTATTAAATCACTATTAATATATAGTTATAAATTAACTTTAGTACATATTTTATTTGTACGCATATCTTTTACTTTTATATCCTTCATGTGAACTTTATATACTCTCTGGTGTCATTGTACGATGCAATGCCACAATTAATAGTTATCTTTTAAAATTATTTGTGCTGTATTCTTATACTTGTAGTTAATTGTGACGTGTAATTGTTGTTTATGGGATATTTATACCGTTTATATTAAATAAATAAATCAAACAATTTTTTTGTAATACGTGTTTTTATTGCCGACTTTGCCAAAACCCAGAATTTAGAATTTAGTACATTTAAAAAAAAAAATTAGCGTAGGTTCTGTTCGCGTCAGGAAGTCCTCGATCAACCCAAGATTTTAAATCGTGAACTTTGGATTGACGAATTGACGAACTGAATATATCGAGAAAATCTTGACGTGGATTAGTGATTGTTACTCAAACTAGATAAAAATACTATTGTTGTTAACACTGAGTATATTTCTCATGAATAATTCAAATTGTCTCGAGAGGCTCTCTCTACAATAAGTAAATGAAGGCTATTGTTTACTGACAATTTCGTAAGAAAAGAAGAATGAATTGTGCATTTCATGTTATTTAAAACTCTGCCATTTCCAACCATAGAAAGGTACAATTACTTGAATTTGGGAATGGGTCTATTTTTGGGTTAAGAATTGATATCTGCCATAAGATTGCTGACAGATAAATTATAATGATTGACATATTATAAGTGCAGTTGGGAAAATAGGAGGAGTCTAAAAAAAACTTTCCCTTTGCTGTGTTAAATTTAAATACTATATTACGGTAGACACCGCTACACAAATAAACTTATATTTATATGAACTCTTCACATCTGCTCCGATGGACACCGCAGCAGTGTCAGAAATGTTAACAGAAGGAAAACAAAGCGATACATCGCTTTGCTCACAAAATTGGCAGTGAGAATCTCAAACATAAAATTAGATGATTTGTGTAGCGCTGTTTTTATGAAAAATCACCTCAAGGGCGCTCTACAAATATTACTTCATATGCTTTATCTAATTATGCACAAACAGATACAGAAAAACATACTTACCTGCAGCTGGCAGGTCGCTTCAGATGAACACACTTTTATTAGAAAATTTAAGTTTAGGGATGATGTGATTTTTAATGTTGCTATTTTATCCTTATTTTCTATTAATGTTATATTTATTGGAAGATTGGTGGCACAACAAGAGTTGGGATTTAATTGAAATATTTATACTTTTTAGCACCGGAGAATATTTATAAAATGACTTAAATATCATATCTCAAATTCAAGATTTGTGAATATTATTTTCCATTTTTTTCTCATATTATTGGCAGTTATTTTTATGATGTTTACAAAGTTCTACCCGAACTCAATTTCAAACTTAAACAGTGTCTCGGATTAAAATCAGACTTTAAGTTTGCAAATGAGTTCCGGTAGAACTTTGTAAACATCATAAAAATAGCTGCCAATAATATGATCTAAAAAATTGAAAATAAGTTTGCAATTGAGTTCGGCTAGAACTTTGTAAACATCATAAAAATAACTGCCAAAAATATGAGATTAAAAATGAAAATAATATTTACAAATCTTGAATTTGAGATATGATATCGATGAAGATGACACAAATTGAACTGGTCTCAATAGCTAAGTCGGTTGAGCGTTGCCCCGGATAGGCAGAGGACCTGGGTTCAAATCCCAGATGCGACTGAAATCTTTTTAGTTTCTGTCCTTTTGTCCGGTTTCATCTTTCATTTAGGTTATGTTAATATTATTTTCTTCAATGATTAAATATTTCTATGAGGTTTTTAAATCTGAATAAAAATAATTAATAATTAAAAATTGATTACAATTTATTAATTTGGTATTTGTTTATAATTTGTCTACACTTGACATTATTATTTTTTAGTATTCTATATATTCCTGATGAAGAAAGGCTCGCCTTCGAAACATGTTGAGAATTGTATGTTAATAAAGTTTTAATTCATTTATCAATAATAATATTTAATTGTATGTCAGTTCCTTATCAGCAATTACTTAACTAAGGTAATTTAATGTAGAGAGTTTATTAAGTCTTATTTTTTAAAAACCAGGCAAAAAAATTGATTTCACAATTGAAGGAAATCGATATTAAAACCGCAAACTTCAACGTTCGGGATTACAAGGTGGGTGGAACCCGCACAGCATACATGGAATGTTAATTGTCTATTGAATGGCCTCTACCTGCTTTATATTACATAATTAGTTACCGTTGGATACCGTTGGATACCGTCGGATTCTCCCGGAGAAGGTAATTATTAATATCTAATAACAGGAAACACGGCAATAGTCCTTTTCCATTTGTTCCGATTCCGTCTCTGTGGCTTTAATTCAATGTTACGTAAATAGCTTCCGAAGTTCCGCTTACGTCACAGATTTTATGAATAAATAATTAAAATTTTACGGACACATAGTTAGCAAGATTGGACAGCGAAGTGAAAATCGAGTTACGGAATCAATTTTTCTGGTTAGTTAGATCCTAACCAGACTCGTTTTCCAATTAACCCAATTAAAAGCGGTGCTTTTTCTGATTTTTCCAAACAAAACAGTTTATTTATTTAATATTAACTACATTAACGTACATTAACACGGACTGAACGCGGTTCCGAAGCTGTCAGTCCACATACACATGAACGTGCAAATGAACATACACATATATACCCACACACCTAAACAACATATACACCTCTATCTGAATACGAGAAATAGGCTACTAACACTATCACAATCACTCATTAATTAGTCCCCAAGCGCCTTCTTAAAACTGTGGTATTTAGTTATTGCCTTTATTTCAATCGTTAAATTATTGAAAATTTTATAAGCAAGGAAATTAAACTGTGACTGTTCCATTGATGTTTTTGTTGCTGGAATAATATAATCGGATTGGTTGGAATATCTAGTATTGTAGTTTGATTCAACAGCATTTTTTTTATATTTGAATTTAAAATAGGAGGATATGTGTTTGATATATAATGATTTTATATTGGGTACTTTGAAGTCCTTGAATAAGTCCTTCGTGGGGTGAACATAGTGTACTTTGTAAATAGTACGCAATATCAATTTTTGAGCTTTAATTAATAGATTTAATACAGTTTTAAAGCATCCTCCCCAGACTATTACACCATATGATATAATTGATTGACATAGGGAAAAGTATACCATTTTTAATGTATTTTTATTTAATATATTTCGTAATAATCTGAAGATATATGACAGTTTTCGTTTACGGTTTGTGACATTAATTACGTGTTCTTCCCATCGAAGTTTATTATCAATTATTACACACAAGTATCTGATGGAATCCACTCGTTCCAGTGAGTTCCATGGGCAATTTGAGAGATCTCTACAATAATGTATTTTTAGTACGTGATTGATTGAAGGCTGACTTGGAATAGTAAGATTAAATATTAGATATTTCCTTTGAGTTATATTTAAGATCAGTAGATTGTCATCCAACCATTGTTTAATATTTTTCAATATTAGTTCCGCTCTATGAAATGTTTCTTCCCATGTCTTACTTTTTAGTACTAGTGCAGTATCATCGGCGAAAATGATTATATTGCCATCAATCGGTAGTCTACATAAGTCATTAATGTAAATGAGAAAAAGTATTGGACCGAGTACACTGCCCTGTGGTACACCAAAATTGATGCTGGTTGGATGAGATGATTTACGTAATGGTAGCTTAACACACTGATTTCAGTCTGTTAGGTATGATTTTAACCATTCAAACGACTTATTCTTAATTCCGATTTTTTGGAGCTTATCTAGAAGGATTGGGCGAGAAACTGTGGCAAATGTCTTAGCTAAATCCATAAATATTGCAAAACATTTATCACCTTTGTCTGGGGCTTGTGTAATATGTGACGTTAATTATAAAATAGCTGAATCTGTGTTTAGTCCTTCTCTGAAGCCATACTGGTTTGACGAGAGAATGTTGTAATTTGTAAGATGGCCAATGAGTCTTTTTTAACTATTTTTTGTATAATTTTTGATAGCGATGATAATATGGAAATAGGTCTGTAGTTTATTATATTAGTAGGATTTTCGGTCTTAAAAATTGGTTGAACTAAAGCGAGTTTGAGTTTGTTTGGAAAAACACATTTATTGAGACTGAGGTTAATGATATGTACTAGTGGTTGGTTTATAAAGGGTTCAAGTATTTTCACTATATTTGAGGATATTTTGTCGTGATTGCATGAGTGAGAGGGCTTTAATTGTTTAATGGTTTGTGAAATTTCTGCGGAGTTAGGAGAGTCTCATGTGAGTATATTATTTATTTCACTGGTAGATTGATTGATTATATCGGCAAGGGCATTTTCATCCGTTGATGTCTTATTTAAAATTTGTGATGCTAGGTTCTTACCGATATTACAAAAATATTCATTTATGTAGTTGGTCACAGTGTCTGGATGGTCTATTAGGGAGATGTCTTGGCCGTTGATATTTAATTTATTGATTAGTGGTATTGGGTGATCAGTGTTAGATTTTATATGTGTATTTATTATGTTAAAATAAAATAAACACTAATAATGATATGTGAAATGTACAAAGATATCATTAAAACGGAGCTTGAGCATTTGCAATAAATTTCTTTCCAAGTTTTATATAGTATTGAGAGAAATGTATTAAGTGTTGCCAGTAAACCTTGAATAAAAATATAACTACAAATGTTGTTGCCGGTGGGGTATATTTGTGTTAATAAAAGGGGTATTATTTGTACATATGATGAAAATATAGAATAGTAAAGCATGAAATTGCATATTTTTACAGTAATTATGTTAAAACCAGAGGAATCTGTCAAAGAAGGTATAAACACATTATTTTTAGTACATATATTGTTAATAGTAGTGTGACCCATATAAAAATATTTTAGTAAAATAGTATTTACGACATGATCTACTTTTTTCTAAAAGAATATTAAAAAACCTTGATTTTGGACCAAAGAAGGTATAGTATGGTAAAAAAATTTAACAGTGAGGTTAACGTTTTTAGGCCAGTAAAAGTTGACATACCTTTTATCGTCAGTCACAGTAATAAACGTTTTAGTCGATCAAGATCAAGTAAATTGTTTATTTTAATAATTTTGGAGGTGTCTGTTTCCCTTAGTAGAGTTTGTCCTGATGTCGTCCAAAATTGTTTATAGTTGTTATCTCTGGCAAATTTTTTCGTTTGATATAGTAGAAATTTTCCCTTTGTGTTAAGTGTTCGGATACGTAAATGCGTTTGGCGTCTTGCGATAATCCTAGGTCCATTGTATTTAACTTATTTGTGTTGATGGCAGTGGATTTTTTGTAAGCTTTAATTTTGTTTAAGAAGTCATCACGAGATTTAATGTTGTTGAACGTCGCTATTGTGGATCTGGGATTTTTCTCTGAATTGATTTCACGAAGTGGTGTTGGACGTAATGTTTCTACGACGGCGATGTTAAACCATATTAAAATTAAACACAAAGAAGATTCAAAAGATTTACAGAATGAACCTCTATCCGAAAGATCCCAAAATCGCGAGGCGGCTGTTTCAACTTCGTTGTCGCAATCGAATGCAACAAAGCCTTCAGGAGTCATTCGCGGCAAAGTGGGACATAAATGATTCGCGTGGTAAAAAAATCCACAAAGCTGTCGCCGAACTTACTGTTATTGACAACCAACCGATTTCCATAGTGGAAGATAATGGGTTTCGAAGACTAATGAAAGTCTTAAAGCAGAAATATCAACCACGGGAGAAAGTATATCAGCGAAGTTGCCATACCAGAAGTTTACAACAAAGTGAAAAGCATAATTAGAGCGGAAATTGCAAACGTTAAAACTGTATTAATAACCATTGATATTTGGACCTGCATGAACAACTTTATTGGTTTTCTAAGCTATACTGCTCACTGGCTCAACGAGGAGTTTATCATACAGCACAGATTGCTGCAAATGCAGCATTTTAGAGTACACCACACAGTTGACAATATTCGATCAGTGCTGTCAGACTTATCTGTGAGCTGGGAAATTGATACTGTCATTCATGTTATGTTGAGAAACAATGGACCCAATGAAATAAAAGCTATTAATGATAGTCCATTTGTCGAAAAATGATGCTACATACATACACTGCAATTAAAGCTTCTCTGAAAGTTCAAAATGTAAAAGACGCTATTGCCTTAGCTAGAGGAATTGTAGGCCACTTTAATCATTCTGCATTGGCCCAAGAAAAGCTGGACGTAATACAAAAAAGAACTTAAACTGCCTGAACATAAACTCGTGCAGGATGTTACCACGAGATGGAAAAGCACATATTATATGATTGAAAGATTGGTAGAGCAAAAAAGGGGCAATTTCACTCTATATATCAGACAATCCGAGTACAGCCAATCTTCAACAGTTGACAGAACGGCAATGGGAAATTTTAAGAGAGTGTGTAAGGTTTCTCAAACCGTTCGAAGAAATTACTAAAATTACCAACTCAACATTCTTATCAATTTCACCAATGCTCTTTTAAAATATTTATCAAAACATGAAGTCAGTGAAATCTGCCTAAACATAGCCGATATGCAAAAAAAGCTTAAAAATGAAGTTCAGCATCGCTTTCAAGGCTTAGAGGGTGATAAATAATACTGTTTGGCTACTTTACTGGACCCCAAATTCAGAATGAGATTTTTTAATCCAGAGAAGTATGAATTGATCAGGAAGGTGATATTTTTAGAATCCATTGAAATAAGCAACGTTAGAGAGAGTGCCAGCAGCAGTGAATAAAACGAATCTAATTCTAACCTTAAACAATTAAGACAATCACAAGATGCTCATGCATCATTTAGGATTTGCTACGAAGAACTTGCTTCTACCCAGCCACCGCAGCGCGACGATCCTAAAAGCCCCATCGCTCTCGAATTGGATCGACATGTAAACGAACGATTGTTGTCAAAAGATAAGAGTCCTTACGAGCGGTGGGCAAGACATAAAACAAGATATCCAGAGGTGGCCCATTTAGCAAGAGTGTTTTTATATGCACCTGCAAGCACTGTGTACGAGTATAGCGAGCGTTTATTTTTAAAAGCAGGTAACGTCTATGAAGAAAAAAAGGAACAGGCTGTTATGAGAATATGCGGAGAGTCTTGTATTCTTACATCACAACTTTCCTTTGCTAAATTTTAAATTATAATTTTTTTAAATCAATTTTTGTAAACTTTTTAATCTTCCTATTTTCATTATATTTCCCAAAATATTATATTACTTTAGTTAAACCGAGTATACTCATTTAAAAAGAGTTATTCGGCCGAGTACAAGTAATAAAAAAACGACGAATACGCCGAGTACCGAGTACCGAGTATTAAATAAGTACTCGCCCATCACTAATTAAAAGTAATGATAGGTCATTTAACACTGCACTCACCCAAATTCGAAGTAATTGATTCAACCATTTAAGGAACATATCTTAATATAAGTGTACATTCATAGGTATTATAAAATAATATGCAAAATGACTGCCCCAACACAGGATAGCTTAGTGAGGCGGGTTATATGAAACCTCTAACTATGCATTTCTGTTATATACATATTACCTACTGTTACTATATTATTTTCTATTTTCCTTTTATATATCTAATTTAAAAATCATTGTACCCTTCATTATACGTGTATTTTAGTTATATTTAAACTTAATTACAATGAAGTTATTATTATTATTATATTTAAATCCAGTACAAATTAATATTATTAATACCATATATTTATATAACATATCAAACCGCTGTATTTTTATTGAGCCTTACTTACGTTTTTTGCCGGCAAAGCATCTCTAAAGTTTTTGAAAACATTTTTTTGGTCTTGAGGAAAACAAACGATTGAACCGCGAGGAGCACGAATAAAAAACATATCTCGTTTCATGGAGTTTGTTCTGCGAAAAGATACTAAACTTATTAGATAACTTTGCAGTTCCCTAAAAAACTTTCTTTAATATCTCGAAAACTTCCTTCCACAATGGCAACTTGCCAAAACTTCACAGTTGAAGAAATGTATTCTGCACGAATTTTTACAATGATAAAAACACAACTGAGCAAGCTTACTTGACTGCTCACACTTTGGATACGATGCTCACCGGTCATTCTCTGACAGACATTAAATTTCGCAGTTAACTTACGATACTTTGGATGTATTAGAGATCGATTATTCAAAGGCCGCCACTTAAAGCCACACGTAACATAATATTATCTGATTGTAAGATTTTCACCTGCAAAATTAATCTATTTCTCAATTGCTTTTGCGTTTATTTCGAAGAACTCCATTTACTTTATTTTTAAAAGTTCTGCAAGTATTTTTAGTATTTATTATTGAAACAACTGTTTCGGCGTTCAATGCTATTTTCAAACGACGGTTAATCCACATTGTGACGACTTACGAGTATATATATAATTTTATTTACTCCCACCAATTGAAATTTGGATGGATTTTTAGAAATAATGATTTATTATCGGTGAAACCGATTTAGTTAGAAAATAATGAAAATTACTTGTTCTGTGAGGTTTTCCTATTTATAATGTGTTTTCTCCGGATTTAGATGATAATGTTTTCTTAATTGATTTATTTAAATGTGTTATATTGTTTTGATAATGTGAACATACTGAGAAGTGGTGAATAAATAATTTTCCTTACTTTATTAATTAATTTTATATTACGATCATTCGTTCGTTTATTATTTTTTTCTATGTGTAAGGGTTTAGGCTCGTTGCTGTCAAGCGGGACGTGATTATTCACTAAGAAATGTTCTGTGTATTTTGAAAAAGTGCTTTTATTATTTCTGATTCAATGAATAGGTTAAGACAAATCTTTCTAGTTTTTTAACATTTTTGCAATAATTTTATCCAGCCGCACATTATGCTCCGATTGATGTAACTATATTTCCATTTGCCATTAGTGCAAGGTGGGTAGCCCCTTTTGGGTATTCATCTCGAAATAAAATGTGGATGAGTTTATTCGCGGACAGAAGGCAAAGGTTATTAACGTCACCAGGCCACATAAAAGAGTAATCCATGGCCTTTATATGACAAATCGAGCGTTCAATAGAGTGTGTACCGTAGAGCGTTCTTTGTCGTTGAGAATTTATGTGTTCTCGGATTATGGGGCGACGTTTTAAAATCAAAGTCAACTTGTCACGCGGCGTCGATAAAAGGTTTTTGATCCATTTCCTTTCGGGCGGAACCACTGGCTCTTTATTAGCCCCAACCGATAGCCAGGACCGGTGGCGAAGCGGTAAAAACCCTAGAGTGGACATCTCTCAGTGTCGCCCTGCAGAATTACCACTGCCGAGTGTTGATTATTTGTTGAATATAGCGTTAGTGTTCAATTGTTTAGTGACTATACCATATCTCCGGATTCGAATAGAATAACCTCGTCGAAATTAATGTTTCAAAGACCCAATCATGTCTGATTACATCTAAAAGGGATCGAAATGACAATCTAGTCTCCTTTAATCGAAGCAATCTTCCCAACAAGCCTTCCGTTGAAATGCTTGGTATAATCCTAAGTGACCAGCTCAAGTATGGGGGTTCCGTCGAAGCCAGAGTAAAGTTAACCTCTCAGAAACTGGACGTATTATACAGAGCCCGCAGAGACTTTAAACGTTTTTTTTTCATTCATTGCCAGCAACCCGGGCGTTTATTGGTATAAAATTTAAACATTTATATGTACTTTACCCGTCTCACTAGACGATGTCTGTTCTGAGACGGGTAACAAAATAAATATACAGATGTACAAATGAAAGAAAAAGCTTAAAAATACATAAGGAAAAGTGTAAAACATATAAAGTAAATTTGAAATAGAAGTTTAAACAGTGTAAATGTAAAGATAAAAAAATATATAAAAAAAAAATAAAATAAAAAGGATTATTCAAAAGTGTATACTAAAAATGTTTAAATTAAAAAAACATACATAACAGTAATAAGAATAACAGTATCAGACTAAGGAGAGTTTGCAAGTAATTTTTTGATGAAATTCCTTTGACTATACATTAGCCATGTGTTGAAATTTTTATATAACCATTTTAGGTTGTTTTGCGTTATATGTTGAGTGGTTTCTGTTAGTAAGATGTTGAATTTGAGAGGTGCGAGGTAGGATTCATGTTTCTTGGCAAAAGTGGATTTAATATTAGGTACATGAAAAAGATTGTGAGATTTAGCTCTTGTGTCTTGTGAGTGAGATATAAAGGAAGGTGATGATTTTATGCAGTTATTGTAGATAATTTTTTTAATAAATAATTTTCTTATATCAAGAATGCTATTTGTAATTAATAGGTTTTCTGTAGGATGTCGATATGGTTTTTTTAACATGATTCTAATTATTGTTTTTTGAGATGTGTTCAGCGCCTTAATATATGTATCATCAGCTCCACCCCATGCTATTCCATAAGTTAAAATGCTTTGACAAAGGGCAAAGTAAACATTTTTTAATCGTTTTAGTGACATGATGTTCCTTATTGTTTTAAAAATATAAAATAGTTTCTGGATTCTCTTTGCAAGTAGGTTAATATAGTGTTCCTATTTTAGTTTGCAGTCCACTGTTAACCCTAGATACTTAATATTATCCGTATACCCATGGGTGTACTCGTAGGTATAAATGTGGAAAGGTTTTTGGTTGTCTAACATTGGTTTTACTGAAAGATAAGTACATTGTTTTAGAGGTGTTTAAGGTAAATAAATTCTTGTAGCGCCATTTTTTTACTACCTTCATACCTATTTCCGTATTTTTGAGGACCCTTTCCCAAGTTTTCGCTTTGAATAAAATTACTGAATCATTTGCGTAACTGATCACATTATATGAGATAGGATTTTAATTTCAGTGAGTCCATTAATATAAATGAGAAATAGAATTAGACCCAAAGTGCCACCTTGCGGGACTCCATATATTATTTTTGCCGTATCACTGAAATATTTGTTTAATTCCACCATTTGTTCCCCATTTTTAAAGTACCTAATAAAATATTTGAGCGCTGGTCCGTTGATACCAATATTTTTAAGTTTTTCGTATGACAACTCATGAAAGATAGTGTCAAAGGCCTTAGCTAAATCTAGAAATACTCCAATTACTTTAAATCCGTCCTCTAAATGTTTAACAACGAATTTAGTTAATTCCGATATAGCTTGTTCTGTGCCCATTTTTGCTCGAAAACCGAATTGGCGGCTTGAAAGTAATTTATGTTTTTCGAAGTATAATAGTAGTCTTTTTTTCATTACCTTTTCCAGGAGTTTTGATAATGAGTTTAATAGTGAGATAGGTCTGTAGTTAGAAATTAGGGTTTTGTTTCCGGATTTGTGAATTAGTGTAATACTGGCAATTTTCAGATTTTCGAGGACAATCCATTGGCAGAAGCTTTGATTGAATTTATGTAGAAGAGGTAAAACAATATGTTCTCGCAGATTTATCAGCATTTGATTAGAGATGTTGTCTGGGCCCGGAGCGCAAAATGGTTTATGTGATAGAATAAGCTCTGTTATTTTTGTTTTATTTAATTTGTTGTTGAGTATGAGAAGGCACGTTAGAGCGCCAGTGTTGAGGAACGAGCCCCACTCCAGGGCGGCTGTTTAAAAGAAGGGGTTAGGTTAAATTCACCTAGAGGCCAGGCGAGGGGCGCCTGATTCCGAGCTCACCTGAGGAGCTCAGTGGATAGAACAGGTAATCTCTCTTCTGCAGTCGTTAGTCGGCGTCAGCCTCATACCGGCATAGAGTAAAAAAGGTACTCAACTACCAAAGAAAAGATTTGCATCTTCTAGCCAAGGTTTTTTTACAGGAGGGCAGAGTTTGTACATATGGGGAAGCATACACTTACAATTGGCAATACATACCCTATCTATTAATCTAAAATTCTCTCTCTCTAGAACCATTAAAATCGGTTAAATTACTTTAAAACGTAGTTATTTACAGCACAGCAAAAAGAGGAAATAAGTACAGCTTACATTGGGGTATCGGTCGGAGTCGAGACAGCTCCAGGCTGGAACGGTGTCTTCATATTAGTACACAAACCCAGTCCACTATTTAGGGACCTCACAACTAAATCGTTAACAGTAGTTAGGACTTTTAAATTACGGTAACAATACGCCATTTTATACGGCGAGCCAGCGCAGGAGCGCGTGTCGATGACACAACCTCTGCCATACTTCGGCCGAAATCTTTGTGTGACCAAAATGGCCGTCGCTCTCGTGTCGGGACGCGGAACCATCTCAACCGAATTCTCTAACTTTTTAACAAATGGCTAGATACTGTGTGTCGAGGAGGGGCTAGAAGTAATTAGTAATTCCGTTACGTAACATTGTATATATTAAAAGAGTGAATTGGACGTCTGGTACAGCAATTTTTTTCTAGTAATTCTTCAGTTGTTAGATTTTTTGAGCTAAATCAATGCCAGCATTAATAAAATGAGAATTTATATGATTCGTTAATTTGTTGTGTTCATTTTTTGTTAAAAAGATCTCCCCATTAATTAATAATTCTTTAAAATTAGTACTTTTCGGGGGTTTAAATAAGCTACATCTTTTATAATTTTCCAATTTTTTTTATGTGTCCTGTAGCCTTTTCTATTTCTTTTCGATAAAATTTATATTTAGCCTGCTTAATTAATTTATGACATAAGTATCTATATAATAGATAATCGTGTTTTAGTTCGCTATCAATCGTGGTTTTGTTTACTCTCGTATCCATTAAATTACGTTTGTGAATACACTTTACCAAACCTGTTGTAATCCATGGTTAAATTTTCAATTTTTTAAAGTTTTTGTTTAGTGTTTTTATGGATTTTTAAAGTGGAGTGTTTATTTGTGTATGTTTCCAAAGTTAAGAGGACTTCATGTAGAGCTTTGTTCAAATCCATTTCTTTCAGTGTTGCGGTCCAAGATTCGTGACTTATATCTGAACTGAGTGCTTTGAAGTCTATTACGTGATAAGAGGTGTTTGTGAAATTATCTGTTTAATTTTCATTTTTCGATCGGATGCGGTAGATGCGGAGTGTGGTAGAAAAGTGATCAGTAACCGTTGAATGAATAGTGGAAGACATAGTTATATTTTTAGTTTTTGCAAAAATATGATCAATACAGGATTTTGATTCTAAAGTGATTCTTGTCGAAGAATTTATAGCCGACCTAAAGCCACAGCGAGTTAAATGTCTTAGATGTTCGTTAATGTTGGGTTTACATTTGTGAATGTTTATGTTCATATCACCTGCTAGAATGAGTTGTTGAGTATTTTTAGTAATTTACAGAAGTTTTAAGGAAAGGATTTAGATATTTATAGCACCGTGGTCTATAAATACCAAAAACTGATAAATTGGAGCCCAGTGATATTTTTACGCAATTTGCTTCTGTTAAGATAATTTCGGAGATAGAAGCGTTCAAAGACCCTTTAACAAAGATCACAATTTCATAATGTTGGTTAAGTTTAGTAGTAGTGTGAAAAGTTTTATAGCCAAATAAGTTCATATCGTTGTAAAAATCATATGTCCAACATTCACTTAAAAGTATGATAACAAAATTAATATTTAGGTAATGTAAAAGAAAGATGAAGTTGTCAAAATTTTTCCGAATGCTTCTAATATTTTGTGATATTATATTTAAGGAGTAATTATTAGTAATAGAGAGTTTAAAATCTGTTGTATTGGAAAATATATGTTCTACGTTAGAGGATAGTATAAAATCAATATTTAGTGTTGAAGCGATTTGTTAAAGGTGAGTGCACAAGTTTATCATGGAAAATATTAGTAGAAGTGATCTATGACGGTATCCCCAATTTTTTTAGGTCTATTTCATGTTTTATTTGGATTATTTTTTCCCCAGGTCCTTTTCGGATAAGCAATTTACATGCTTTGAACCATACAAACTGGAAATGGATTTATCAGATATTTTTTGATCAAAGTGTTTAGTTAGTCTGTCCTATAAAACATCGGATTCTGTACCAATTTGGAAGGATGGTGTGCTTGGATTACTTTTACATTTAGGGCATTTCCAAGTTGATTTGTTTTTGGCCGTCATTTATTTGAAATTAGTATCATAGATATTGAGGCAGTTGTTATGGAAAACAGTTTTGCAAATGGCTCACGAAAGTGCGTTGTCATTTTTAGAGATGATATTAAGACAGCCTTTACAGTTAATTTGCAGGTAATATTTTACTCCTACACCTGAATTAATGTATTCTGCAAAAGGACTTCGGTTCGCTTAATGGTTAGACGTATGTATGCGTAATAAAACCTTTGTTAATTTATTTTTAATTAAAATTTATAAAGTTTGTTTTGAAGTTTGACCAGAGATGGCGTTACACTTTTAACTAGATTAATTTGGTTGTTAATCCAGAGATGGCGTTTTATTTTTGAGTAGGTGAAAAAAGTACAGCAGCAAACAATATTATTTTTGCTCTGAGTTGACTGAGGATTGAACCCTTTTCCTCGGGGGCTATAATAAGCGACCGACGCAAACCTCTAGGCCAGATCCTAGATGAAAGAAACCGAGATTAAATTGGTATATTACTGATAACGGCTTTTTAAACTGTTAGTGGAATGAATGAATTTTAGAAAAAAAAAATTTAAACTCACTTATGCAAAAATACTGTTTTTATTCGTTAAAAAGAAATTATAAGTTCCTTTAGTATTCAATTTATGATTTAGTAAAGTTTCACTGATTGGTGATTATTAATTCAGTAAATTTATTTGTTTCTAACTAATTGTTGTATGTTTTATCGTTTTGCTCTTTACTTTAGTAAATTAATTAAGCAGTTGGCTTTATGAAGTAAAAAATGTGCCCAGATTACGCACAATCGTAAAATTGGTTGGGTTCCGCAATTTTTTTATTGACATATCGATTCAGTTTAGGTTTAATTTCTAAGTTCAAAGTTTATTTATGTGGGTCAGTCGAAATGTCAACGTTAGAGTGCGGTCCAACGCCGTCGCGCTGTAAGATTTAGTTACGTTAATTGCGACGCAGCGCTATGGCGCTGAAATTTTCAGTGTGATTTTCGTCATCCTCGGGAGAGCACGTATTCAATTTGAGCGTGGTATATTGCGATTGGCGCGTGTCTTGATAATTGAATTTATTGTTTAATCTGTTAAAATAAATACTTCCTAAGGTGAATCATGCACCTAATAATTTGCACCATGTCGGTAGTTAGTTCTATTGCGGAAGATCGTAATGTATCAAATGACAGCGGCACTATGGACGACCAGAACTTTGTTCCCATAAATGAATGTGTGCAGCAAAGCAAATGAGGTGAAGCGATCCAATCTCATATGCGCTCGCCCAACATTTGTACACGGTTGGCATTTGTCACTCGAGAACGGGGCACCCGTATGTAGGTACCACCCTAAATGTTCGGCGTTACGAAATAAGCACATGGCGCTTTTATGACGTTTGAGTGATCCATGATTTAGTTGTCATACCTAAACTACATGTCGAACATACCACGGCACATACAGTCTTTGATAAAGCCATTCTCACGAACCCACTACCCGTGGAGGCCCATTCCTAAAGGAGTGACAGCTCCAGAAGGCCGTGGGATGGTGTTATTGTGTGGGTGTATGTTGATGGGAATTGTGGGATTGGGTCAGTGTGTGTGCGTTGACGGAAAGGCATACCGCAGCGCCCGTCATCACCGGGGCGGGCCCGGGCCTCGCCACGACACGAACCTCTAAGCCACCCTGTACCGCGTACCGTGGCAGCTACTGTGCAACGAATGAGTTGTGATAGCTGCAGTATTAGTTTCTGCAAAAAATACTTATTAAAGCACCGCTTATTATTTTAAACTATCATAGTTTAGTATCTAACCTATGAATGCGAATAGAAAACACATCGTAAAATACCATGGTAAAATGTAACAGGCAATTTTGTCGTAGACATCCAAGGCGAACTCTAAGAAGGATATTACCCTGATGTGAACCTATTATAACACAATAAAATATTTTAAAGATATATTGAAATATAAGTGGTTACCGGTAGTTCATGAAACTACAAGACAAAAACTGCTATACAATTCATTTAAGACGGAAATCACGTGGAAAACCCAAACCAGAAATAACCACCTGTCCAAATAAAAGCTTACAAGAATAGCACAATTTAAAAAAAAAACCTTTAGATTCAGTAAAAAAACACAATGAGGGTAATAAACCAACTCGAAAGTAGTTTTAAAAACACAACAGGAAACAGTACCGTCAGCGATAAAACAAATGTCAAGTCATAAATAAAATCATTATCAACGCTGCAGCAAGACTTATCACCGGCGTATCTAAATATTCTCACATTTCAGAGCATCTCAAAAATCTCCACTGGCTCAAATGTCCTGAAAGAATCCAGTTCAAGCTCTGCTGGATGGTATTTAAGTCACTTAACGGAATGGCTCCGGCTTACTTATCAGAACTGTGTATTCCCGAAAATACCAACTCACGACAGTCCACCCTTAGGTCAGCAGCGTCATCAGCTATCGGCAGGTTGAAGGAACCAAAGCGCACACCTAATACTAAGTTCGGTGATCGTGCTTTCGGAGTGTCAGGACCTAAAGCCTGGAATGAACTGCCGCATGACTTAAGAATTATCAAAGACTCAACAGAATTCAGAACTAAACTTAAAACACATCTTTTCAGACAATCGTATCCATAAATTCACCTGTAAATTGCTTAGCTAGGCTGGCCGGTTAGTACTTACCTAAAGTCATTAAATAAAATAAAAATATAATTAAAAATTCACGCATCGGTGCGCAAATGCGTCCACAGCCCGCAACACTGTAAACATCCAAAGTGTAAAATAAAAAAATAAAAATAAATAAATAAAAACGTTAATATTTATTAAAAGCTTCTTACGCCGAGTAAAGTAATTTTATAGATATTTTCGAGTCCTAAAATTTATTTTATGAATACTTTTCAGTCCTAAAAATTAATACCAATAATTCAATAAATACCAACTCTTCTTGTGCCACCGATCATCTAATAAATGTAACATCAATAGAAAAGGAGAAACAAATAACCATGTAAAACTATCATCTCTATAATTATTTTTTTCTAAAACTGTGTTCATCTGAAGCGACCTGCCAGGTAAGTATGTTTTTCTGTATCTGTCTGTACATAATTAGTTAAGAAATATTTGTACAGCGCCCTTGAGGTGATTTTTCACAAAAACGGCGCTATACAAGTCATCCAACTATTATTATTATTATTATTAGAAAGTAGGTGGACTCACTCCTGACTTCAATGCTATATATACATTTGCCATAGGTTTAGTTTTAATTGTGCCAGTCTGACGACGCCCGTGATAGGGTGAAACCGGTCCGGTCGAAAATAAATAAGTTGAATAAGTTACAAAGGTTCAGAAATCTTTTTTATATTGGAGTTTGGTTTTACTTTTCGTTTTATTAATTGAGTCGTTGATTTAAAAGTACTTTTTGTTCAATATTCGTAATAAATGTGATTACTGGTTTACTCCTTTCTAAGGTCACATTGTACATGGTTTTAAGTAGGTATTGTAATTATTTATTTTTTGAACATAATGTAAAGTGATATTATATAGCATTATATATATTAAGCTTAGTTAATAGGTAAGAAATAAATAGTAAGGAAAATTATAAAACAATAACGGGTAGAAAACTCTAGTTTAGGAAAAAATCAACATTTTTTTAAACACTTAATGGGTATTAAGGGAAATATAAAATAATTAATAATCCATATAAAAGTCCGGATGGGCGTATAATCAAATAAACAAGTAAATATATATATTTATAGAAATATATAATTAAAAACTTAGAAAACGTCTTTTTAGATCCTGCTTTTTTTTAGAAAGTTATTCTATACCATCTTTGGGGATGCTGTGTGGGGGGTCTTTTAGAGAATAGGAAATAGTGAACTCAGGACTTGAAGAAACCCATTTTGTAGGAGGGAGGATACACGGAGGCCGGTAAATCATTCCACACCGTTCAACACAAGAACGAGTTGTAGAAGCGAACCGTTCTCATGTGACAATTTTGAACCATGTGTAAATATTGGGCGCGCGTTTGGCGTGTTTGCCGACTGTGCACTGATGCCGAAGGGATCAATGACGCTAGTTCCTTAGAACATCTTCCATTAAAATACCGATAGAGCAGGGACAGCATTCCCACCCGATTTCCGTGCTCCAAAGATTGCACTCCGTTTATATAGATAGGCGTATCTATCAAACAGACTGCCCGTTTCAGCACTGAGCCAAGGGTTTTGTTCAGATATTTTGGGGCTCCCGACCAAAGGTGGCTGCCAAATTCTACAGTGGGGTGCACTAGCGATTTGTATAGGGTCAGCTGTAATTCTGGCAATACCATAGGGATCGTTTCTGTCTCTGGAATTGTTTTTGTTGCACATCAATGACCTCTTGACATGTGCACCAATCCATTGTAACGTGGATGACAGTAGCTTTTTGTTTGATAAGCCCCCAAAGGGCACACAAACTCCAACTGTCCTATTCACTTCTTTCAACCTATGTAGATGGCATGTTCCTTTGTAGATTATTTTTGCAAATAAATGCATGAAGGCCACCACTTCATTGGCGTACAGTAGCATAGACTTTGACGGGTTGACACCCATCAGCCCGCGCGGGAAGATTGATGAAGAATTTAAGATTTCACCAAGTAATTGAGTCTCTCAACCCGAACCACTTTTTCAATATCCGCCCATTAAAATAGACGGGGCCTTAGCGATATACCTTCAGTCACTTGGGAGCGGTTAGTTTGGCGGTTTTTAAACGAGGGCTGTTTTCATGGATGTCAACATTAAGGACGGATTAACTTGTAGTGTTAGTGTTAGCACTTATTGGTGATTGATATGCCAAGAATGCGGAAGTTAAAAATACCATCGACTAAACGGTTTGTTGCTCTCGCTTCGTACTTTAACATTATAATTAAAAATCAGAAACGAGCAGCATAGAGCAACTGAGTTATTTATTTAAGCTACAATTAACTGTTTTAGT